>ML202183.1:102182-130994 GCA_004028625.2 Cuora amboinensis | reverse complement strand
GGGGAAAAAATAACCCCAACTATACATACAATATGATGGGGGCTAATTTAGCTATAACAACTCAGGAAAAAGATCTTGGAGTCATCATGGATAGTTCTCTGAAGATGTCCACGCAGTGTGCAGAGGCGGTCAAAAAAGCAAACAGGATGTTAGGAATCATTAAAAAGGGGACAGAGAATAAGACAGAGAATATATTATTGCCCTCATTTAAATCCATGGTACGCCCACATCTCGAATACTGCGTACAGATGTGGTCTCCTCACCTCAAAAAAGATATACTGGCACTACAAAAGGTTCAGAGAAGGACAACTAAAATGATTAGGGGTTTGGAAAGGGTTCCATATGAAGAAAGATTAAAGAGGCTAGGACTCTTCAGCTTGGAAAAGAGGAGACTAAGGGGGGATATGATAGAGGTATATAAAATCGTGAGTGATGTGGAGAAAGTGGATAAGGAAAAGTTATTTACTTATTCCTATAATACAAGTGTAAGCAGAGTCAGGATGAGCTCTACCCTGACATCTGGTGGTAGATTATGGGGAGTGCAGAAAGAAGTTTCAAGTATTCGCATTAGCATTTCAGTTATTTGCATTGGCACTCCCAGTGCACTTAACATACTGCACAGCAGCCTGGGATGGTTATTTTCACAGCTGTGGAAACCCCAATTTCGTTGTTATTGGGGCAGGAGCAATAAAATGTTGTCACTCCGATTAAGTAAATGAGGAACTACAAAACTGTCTTATGATAGAGGGTTTCATTATCAACTAAATAGCACTTGCTAGACAAGGGACATGGGTTCCAAAACCCAGTCAAGAGAGAGAGGGTGGGGACAGATATCTGTACTTGGTGGGGCAGGCTCCTTGTGTGAGCCGGAAGCACCAGTTCCACCTATGCCTCTCTCCACTGTGGAATGTCAGAGTTAATTTTTTGATTCCCTTAAGAATCTAGATACAGGTTACTGAGCTGAATTCACTGGCACTGGGGCTCCCCTACTATGAGCTGGAATCACTAGGTGCTGAAATCACTGAAGAGCTGGACTTGCTGAGCTGAGAGCACTGAGTACTGTGCTAATGAGTGGGGGAGCCTGAAGCAATACCATGGAGCAGAGCAGCTGGCAGAGCGGAGTGGAGCAGTTTGTGCAGCCACTGGGTGAGTGGAGCCAAGCAGCTCGCGAGGATGGCTGGAGTGGCTCACAGGACAGCTGGTGGACCAGAGCAGCTGGCAAAGCGGAGCAGCCCACAGAGCAAGCGGAGCTGAGCTGTTTGCGGGGATGACTAGTGGAAGCAGAACCCCACGAAGAGGCAGGGCAGTTGGCTCCGAAACCACGTAAAGTGCCCCTTTCTACCCAGGCTGGGGAGGGGGGCCTCTGCAGAGAGACTCTTGAACTCTGGGGCTGCACTGACCCGGGACAGAGACTTTTGGATTGTGGGACTGTGGGTGATTTGGGGGTTGCTGGACTCAAGGGCCCAGAGAGAAAGACACGGCCCAATTTGCTGGGGTGGGTCTTTGCTCACGATTTGACCTATGAACTCTAGCTGAGGTATTTTCCCAATTTAATGCTTGTTGTTTATCATGTAATTAAACCTTTTCTGCTACACCAAGACTCTGTGCTTGCGAGAGGGGAAGTATTGCCTCCTCGAGGCGCCCAGGGGTGTGTGTAAGGTTTTCCCAGGTCACTGGGTGGGGGCTCGAGCTGGTTTTGCATTATGTTGTGGGGAAGGGACCCCTATGTATTGAACCCGGCCCTTGCTGCTATCGTTTCGGCCCGGCAGAAGGGTTACACAAGAACTGGGGGTCACCAAATGAAATTAATAGGCAGCAGATTTAAAACAAATAAAAGGAAGTTCTTCTTCACACAGCGCACAGTCAACTTGTGGAACTCCTTGCCTGAGGAGGTTGTGAAGGCTAGGACTATAAGAGAGTTTAAGACAGAAATGGATAAATTCATGGAGGTTAAGTCAATTAATGGCTATTAGCCAGGTTGGGTAAGGAATGGTGTCCCTAGACTCTGTTTGTCAGAGGATGGAGATGGATGGCAGGAGAGAGATCACTGGATCATTGCCTGTTAGGTCCACTCCCTCTGGGGCACCTGGCATTGGCCACTGTTGGTAGACAGGATACTGGGCTAGATGGACCTTTGGTCTGACCCGGTATAGCCATTCTTATGTTCTGTTCTTATGATGGCTGGCTAGGTCCACGGGTTAGGGGCCCGATGGAAAGGTCCAGCGGGCCCGGAGTGGAGGGTGGGCAGAGCATGCCCTCTCGCAGGACCCGGTTGAGGAAACCCTGAGCAGTAGGCGGTAAGGTGGCCCTCACCTCCTGAAGTATGCACCGGGCAGTATGAGGGCTGGAGAACCCCATGCGCCGAGTGAGTGTCAGGGCATCCAGCCAGTCTCCCTGGTCATAGTCCAAGAGGTCTCCGACTCTGGTGACTTCTGCCAGGACCAACCTCTGGCGCACTGACGGGGACTCCGCCACCTGCACACGGAGCTGGGAATTGTGTCATAGGGGCTCTGCGAGGAGATCTGCTCCCTTGGTGGCCACCATGGATCTGGTCACCGAGAGCAGTTTCCAGGTCCAGAGGAGGTCCTGGTAGATGACCGGCAGCCCGGAGAGGTCTCGCAGAAGACCTCTTAGATGGACATAAAGGAGCTGCCGGTTGTATCAGAGCCCTCAGAAGCGGCGCAGGAAGGTGTGTGCCAGTACACTCCACACCAGACTACCTGCACCATACAGGAGCTTCTGCAGGGCCTGGAGGCGGAAGACGTGGACCTGAGTGCGCAGGCACTTCAGGCCCTGCCCTCCCTCCTCCAGGGGCAGGTGGAGGACCCCTGCAGAGACCCAGTGCACTCCTGGCCAAAAGAACTCCAGAACTGCCGTCCGGAGGTTGGCCAGGAAGCCCGGGGCCGGGACCAAGGTGTTGAGCTGGTACCAGAGCATGGACAGGACTAGTTGATTGAGCACTAGTGCCCTCCCTCGGAGAGAGAGGCACCGGAGTAGTCCTGTCCTTTTCCACAGCTGCTCTGTCACCCTGCCCTCTAAACCTTGCCAGTTCTCCAGCGGAGACGGATGCGTGGCAGAAAGGTAAATGCCAAGATAGAGCAGTGGATCCGTGCTCCACCGGATGGCTTGAAGTGCGAGTGGGAGGGAGCTCGCCTGCCACCCCTCCCCGACCACCAGGCCAGAGCTCTTGACCCAGTTGACTCGGGCAGAGGAGGCTGCCGAGTAGATGGCCTGGTAGGCCTCCACCCACGCCAAGTCGCCCGGGTCCTGGACAATGAGGAGCACATTGTTAGCGTACACTGACAGGACCAGCCGCAGCTCTGGCTCTTGCAGCACCAACCCCGTCAGCCTTCGGAGGAGGAGACAGAGGAAGGGCTCGATCACCAGAGTGTACAGCTGGCACAAGAGGGGGCATCCCTGCTATACTCCTCCCCCGAAGCTGACCGGCTCGGTCAGGGTCCAGTTGAGCCTGACCAGACACTCCGCATCAGTGTACAGCACCTGGAGAAAGCCCACGAACTGGGGTCTGAAGCCAACCGCTCGCAGAGTGCCCAGGAGATTCCCATGGTCCACCCTGTCGAACGCCTTCTCCTGATCCAGGGACAGGAGGGCGAATGACAGACCATCCCTGCACCCAAGCTCCAAAAGATCCCGGACCAAGTACAGATTATTGAAGATGGTACAACCTGGGACGGTGTAGGTCTGGTCAGGGTGGACCACATCTGCCAGCACGGACCCTATCCACAGCGAGCTGGCCTTTGCTACAACTTTGTTGTCCGTGCTGAGGAGCGAGATGGGACGCCAATTCTGAAGGTCGTGGGGGTCCCCCTTCTTTGGAAGCAAGGCGAGCACAGCTCACCTCACAACAAGGGGAGGACCCCACTCTCTAAGGACTCTGCCCAGATGGTGACGAGGTCCAGGCCTAGGACATCACAGAACACGTGGTAGAACTCCACGATCAGCCCGTCCATGAACCGAGAGTTATTGGTGGGCATGTGGCGCAGGGCTTCCGAGAACTCGGCCAGAGTTAGAGGCAGCTCTAGACAGTCTCAGTCACCCACACTGACCATCGGGAGTCCGTCCCACAGCACTCTACAAGCATCAGGATCGGTCGGATCCAGGGAGAAAAGGCCTGCGTAGAAGGCTCTGGCTGTCCCACACATCTCTGCTGGACCCATGAAGAGGGTGCTGTCCTCTGCCAGGAGGCAGGTGATGTGCTTCTTGGCCCCCCTCCTTTTCTCCAGGGCGTAGAAGAAGCGGGAGCATGATCCATCTCCTGAAGGAGGTGGATGCGGGATTGAACAAAGGCCCGATGGTCCTTGAGGGCCTGGAGCTCTTCCCACTTCTCCCGGCACGCTCCACAGAGGGATGGATCCTTGGGGCTGGTGGCCAGATGCCTCTCCAACTCTAAGACCTCCCTTTCCAACTGCTCTATCTCCGCATCCCTCCATCGGCTGGCGCCCTGGGAGTAGTCGTGGCAGAAGAGCCAGGCGCGCAACTTCCCCGCATCCCACCACCGCCGCACCAAGGGAAAGGTGCACCTCTGCCCTCGCCAGGCCAGCCAGAACTCCTGGAAGGATGCCACAAAACCCACATCCTCCAACAAGCTGTTATTAAAGTGCCAATAGGTTGTCCCCGGCCTCTCTGCGCAGAGAGAGGCCATCACGGTCGCTAGGTGGTGATCCGAGAATAGGGCCGGCCAGATGCTGGAGGAGTGGGCCTGTGAAAGGTGACAGTGTGATAGGTATGTGTGGTGCAACCAGGAGTGGTGCGACTGATGGGCCTCTGGGTGGTGGTCGCGCCAGACGTCCACCAGGGAGTGATGGTAGACAATTTCACAGAGGATGTCCACGGCAGCTGGGCACTGCTCGGTCCCACTCCTCGACAGTGGTGTTAAAGTCCCCGCCCAGGACCAGGCACTCACAAGGATCCAAAGAGCCGAGGAAGGTGAACACCTGATGATAAAAGTGCAGCTGCTCCGGGCCTGATGTCTGGGCGTAAACACTGACAAGGTTGACCACTAGCCTCTCCATGCCTTGGCGACCCCCAGCACCTCAGGCTGTAGGTTGGGGGAGAATAGGGTAGCCACTCCAGCCTTATGAACTGTGAGATGGCTAAAATAAACCCTGTCCCCCAACTCCAGCCACCAGCTAGCTTCAGCAGCCGGATCCGTATGGGTCTCCTGCAGGAAAACCACAAAGTACACCCCCTCCCGAAGGAGGGAGAGCACTCTGGCACCTGCAGAGACCCATTCTACAGCCCTGGGTGTTTAATGTTGCAAAAATGATGGGTGCCAATGGGGAGGGCTGGGAGGGATCCTCACCAGCAGGGATGCTCACGGCCCCTGTTGAGCTGTGCAGCAAACCGTGACCTACCCCGTAGGTGAGCAAAGAGTCACGGAAGCTGTGGACCCACTGGTAGGCCAAAGAAGCCTGCCTCCTGGTCCCTTTACCCTCCCCGAAGAGGGCCCTCATGCCTGGAGGATTTGATGAAAATCCCTCCATTGCTGGAGAGCGAGCTGCATCTTGTTCCGGGACCCATGGACGTCTTCGAGAAACTCCCACAGCTCTTCTCGCAGCGTATAGGGAGGCAAGGTCACTGGCCTCCAGCCGTCCTCCAGTGGTGCCCCTGTGACAGCCCCATGGCCTACTGAGATAGGCAAACAGGGGGCGGACCCCTGGTGTGGCACTCAATTTGCCGGCACCACGTGGCCCGCCTCTGACCCCAGCTCAGGGGGGGCAGCGGAGGGAAAATAGCAGCCCCTAGGGGGTTGGGATAGGGGAACATGAAGGCTGCTCCCTGGGAGGCATCCTCTGGGAAGGGGAAGGAGACGGTCCCAGGGGTGGCAATAGCATCACGGGAGGTGGAGGGGAGGAGGTGGTGTCGGCACCAGGGTCAGGGCAGGGGTCAGGAACAGGGTCGGGAAGAGGGGTGGAAGTGGGATCGTGGGCCCCAGTAACTGAGTCATTAGGGGGATGGCACCTCTCGGCCGGGCTCAGGGGTCTGGGGAGTGGGAACGGGGCCCTTGACAACACCAGGCTTGCGCCCCAAGGCAGATGTGGCCACAATATCCTTAGGTGAACAATCAGCAATGGGGCCCCCACCTGCGGAGGTCAGCTGCCCCGCATCCTGACTGCATGGCACTGGCCGTCGCCTCTTTAGGCTCAGCGGCCATTAGCGGGATGTCATCTGCAGCCGGGCTGATGGAAGAGTCCAGGGGTTCCTTGGAGGTGGGAGCAGAAGCAGCGGTTAGGGGAAGGGAGCATAGGGAAGGGGGGGCCGGGGTGAGGCCGGCCAGATCGAGGCCCACTGGCAGAGGGTCATCCTCCCCCTGGGTAACTGGGGTCAGACCCAGGGCCTCGATGTCGTCGAATATGGAGGGGAAATCACCACCTGCCACCGGGGAGCTCATCGCTGGCACGCAAAGCAATGCTTGCCTCAGGGCTTGCAGGGGCCTTAGGCGGCAAGGGAGAAGGAGGGACTCCAGCAGGGGCTCCCCCAAGGACAGACTCTGGAGGAGGGGCAGTGCTATCCGCCATTGCTGCCACGTCTTCCCCAGCTGGCACCAGTGGATGGAATTCACCCAGGCGCAAGGCAGAAGGCTCGGTATCAGTGGCCCCATTCCTGGTCTTCCGGGGGGCCTCCACATCAGATGGGAGGAGCGGAGCTTGAGCCTTCCACTTGCCCTATACTAGGACCCAGCCCTCCATGGGGTCATCTGGGGGCTGGCTAACAAGGGTTGGGTTGGGGGGCAGGGGTGATGGCTCGGGGAGGCAATGGTGGGGCAGCACGAGGGAGGGAAGATTGTCCCTGAGGCGGGCCCTCTCCCATGCCTGGTGGTAATCCTGCTGCACCCTCCTACATAGGCCCCGCCAGACTGCATGCAGCAGCAGTGGGGCTCTCCCACTCATCTGAGTGCACTGGGGGAGGTACCCCTAGGCTAGGGCCTGAGCGGGAGCAGTGGTGGGCTGGGAAGGAAGAGGGGTAGCTCTGGGCGCTGGGCAACCAGGGGCATTGGCAACGACAGGGCCGGCACCCTGCCAGGGCTCGGGAGTCCCGGACACCCCTCTCTGCCAGGCCAAGAGGCAGTCCCTCCGAATGCCTGGCAGAGGTAGCACCGGGCCTCCACCATGGAGTAATGTACCCAGTAGCGGGCCCCCTGCTAGGGGACCAGAAAGGACCCCTTGAGTGCCTCTCCGTCATGTGCCACCAGCGGCAGTTAAAGCTGCATCTGCTGGCGGAACGAGAGGACATGACGCAGTGCGGGGTCTTTGCAGCCCAGTGGGAGAGGGCTGACAATGGAGAGGGGTTTTCCCAGGGTAGAGAGGGCAGGTAGCAGGGCGGCATTGGGAAGGAAGGGAGGGATGGAGGTCAGGACCACTCAGACTCCCAGGTCTTCCAGCAGCTCCAGGGGGACGAACACGCCCCCCACCACCAGGCCCTTCATCACCTTCTTCTGATGGCCTCCGGTGACAGGAAGAAGAGGACCTTCCCGTACATTTTGGAGGCCACCATGATGGCCATGGGTTCCACCACCCTCGCCAACGCCTGCAGGTATGGCTCCATGTGGGGCGAAGCGGGCTGGTCAAGGTGGGGAAGGGGCCCCAGGCCACCAGAGATGGTAGCAGAGGCGGTGGCAGGAAGAGGTGTCGTAGCAGCAGGCAGGGGAGCTGCCGCCACAAGGGCATATGCCCTGGGGGCTGGGAGCGGGGCACCCACAGAGCTGGTGGAGGGAGCAGCAGGGAGGGAGCCAAGGCCAGTGGCAGAGCAGTAGGGGCAGCCCCCACCATGGAGGGTCTAGTCTTTTTGGCAGGGCCCTTACTCTTTTTTGCCCTGGCCTTTCCTGCTGGCTGTGGGGGCTTCCCCAGAATTGGAGGGGGCAAAGGACATGGAAGCAGTGGCGTTCACCCCAGTAAGCAGCTTTTATTTTGGGAAGGAAGTTATTGAGTACGGGCTCTTGGGGCGAGGAGGGTTAGGGCTGCATGCACGCCTAGATGTGGAATAGGGCATTGCTGTGCTCTCTCACGTTGCAGAAATTGGCCTCAGTGATCTCTTCAAAGGTCTCATCCAGAACTTGGGCAATGTGCTTGCGCAGGTTTCGTGGGAGAGCCACTATGGTCCTTGTCCCAGTCAGGCTAACGTGTTTGCACCACTATTCCATGAGGAGTGGGGGGACCATTGCTGCACACAGGAAAGCTGCATATGGGTCAGGGCAGAAGCTGCATTGTAGTAGAAGACCCTCCCTTGCTTCCCAGGTCACCCTCAGCAGCGAGATATCATCCAGGATGAAATCCTGTAGAAAATGTGGGGACAGTGTTCAATATAGGGGCTCCCTGCAGCTGTTGGCTCTCCCCAAGGCACAGAAACCCAGAGGACAGTACAGCCATGAAAGAATCAGTCCCATTTTACCCTGTGCTTACTCACCATTTTGGGACTCCCAGGTGTTATGTGTGCTCGCTTTGGGATGGGCAAATTATGCTATTGTGTAGACTGTGCTTGCCTTCCTTAAGTACAGGGGAATCATTGCTCTGTCTGGTGTGAATAATGCTGCCTCTAAGTGTTGCATTTTGCCTTTACAGATGCAACCTTGAGATCTCAGCCGTCCATCTTATCACTGGCAAAGAGGCTGCAAAGACTCAGGACGAGGTCATGTAGAAGCAAAGACGACATGCTGCATGAAATCATGCAGCAGTCCCTTAACAAGACTCTGAAAGCAGAGGAGCGGAGGGAGAGTGAAAAGAGGATTGCCAGAAGAATGTGGATCGCCGGCACAAAAAAGTGTGGAGTGCAAAGTACAGATCGGCTGATAAGCATCATTGAGACCCAAGCGGACTCGATCCAGGCACTCGTAGCCATACAGGTTGAGCATTATCGTGCCCGCCCGGCACTGCAGCCCTTGTCACAGAACTCTTTCCCTTGTGCCTCCATGTCACCTTCAACCCACAGGCCCCAACATCTGGGTTCTTATCACCACCAACTGCCTCCAACACCTGTAGTTTCACCACCCAGCCCTGAAAACTACAACCCTTACCCTCTGCACTCAACTCCCATCACCATGCAGTATAGCCATCCTGAAGTGCTGCACTCATTGCACAGCACTCCAGACAGGACATACGCAAACCTGTGATTGTACCATTCCCCACCCCACCCCCTTGCCCTTTCTGTTTCCAAAGCAGTTGTGTTTGTTCTCAATAAATGAATTTTCTTTTCAATACATGGATTTTTGGGATTTGAAAACATTCTTTATTATTGCATAAACTAAAATATACCTTAGCCCAGGAAAGCAACAGGCACTGCAAGTCAGTGTAGCAAACGGATTCCTACTAGCATTGGAACCACTGCACTTCACTCCTGTGCAGAGCTCCAGACATTACTGGTGGTTTTCAGCCTCAAATTGCTCCCTCAAGGCATCCCTAATCCTTACAGCCCCACACTGGGCCCCTCTAATAGTCCTGCTCTCTGGCTGTGCAAATTCAGCCTCCAGGCGTTGAACCTCTGAGGTCCATGTCAAAGTGAATAGTTCACCCTTCCCTCAAAGCACTCTGCATCTGCAAGTGTAGCCATGCCCTTAGACCTTGTAGACTAAGGAGAGGTTACTACAGGTTAATTAGAGCACTTGGAGCGAATTAAGGCCCTACCCGAGACATAAAGCCCACCCCGCTTCAGTCAGACAGGGGAAGGGGAGCAGACTGTAGTTTGGAGGTGTACTGGTGTTGACTAAAGGATTAGAGAACCAGGGGAAGGGAGACCCCAGCACAGAGGACCAAGAGAAACCCAGCCCAGGGGGAAATAGAGTAAGAAGCCCATGAAGCTGAAAGGCCTGGGACCGGAGTAGGAGGCAAACCTGGGGCCATTCCTCTTCTCTTCCCTTCTGGGGCACTTGTGGAGCCCAAGAATAGGAGCAGGGGTGGCACCCTGACTCACCATACCAAGGAAAAGTGCGGGACCCACCACATTAGCATCTGCCATTTGCCAAAAAATACATCAGGGGGAGAAATACCAAGGAGGGAAAGGAGTTATTTAAGTTCAGCACCAAGGCTGACATAAAAACAATTGTATATAATCCATCCATCAACAGTTCAGGTTTGAAATTAGACAAAGGTTTCTAACTAGCAACGGAATGAAGTTCTGAAACAGACTTCCAAGGGGAGCCCTGGGGACAAAAACCTAATTGGCTTCACGACTGAGGTTGAGAAGTTTAAACTCAATCACTTTCCCCTCAGCTAGAACACATGCCTCCACAGATGCGGAGTCTGGAGGCAAAAATCAAAATCCATGGGGTCATGGGTTAAACTTTAAGAATCCCCACAGTAAACTGAGGTCCTGCTAAAACAAAATATATCCTGAAATTAAGCCCACCACAGCCACAAAACTAACACACACACACACACACACACACACACACCCACCCACCCCAGAATGAAACACAGAAAGAACAGCAAAGCACACCCCCAAAACTACCACAATCCTGAGATAGAGCCATGATGTGCAAAACACCTTTATTCATATAAAATCAGATTAAAATTATTTTAAGTGTTACAAAATTACAATATATACACAGATACATGAATAAAATAAAACAAAACACATCGTCAACAAATATTAAACACGGATCCCAAAAGAATTATCACCATGGTCAAAACATTATTAACATACCAAGTCAACCAAAAAGTTTCCAGGTTGCAAATCAATTGATAAAAAAAATGCAACCAGTAGCCAGAGCCCAATCAGTGCAGAGAATAGCCCTCACATGTCATGCTGTTCTACCCTGATTCTGTTCTGCTGAAATTTCAGAAATGCCAGTTTTGCCTGACCCAGCAAAAAGTTAGCCAGGCAGGGAACTGGCTGAATGCAAGCACTGCATCTCACTCTCTGAACAAACTGGAGAAAGCCAGTCCCAAACCACGGAAAAGCTACTGCAAGAAACCAAAAGGAAGAATCAAACGGGCAACATAGGAGAAAATGAAACACTGTCTGACACAGAACCGAAGGGTGACTGCACAGACACCTCAGGGGTAAAATGGTGCACAGAAATACTGGTTGCTACAATGCTGTGCAAGACCCTCCACTGCAAGTCACTGGAGCCTAGAACGTGAAGAAGGTTTGTGCATCGTCCCCTAACCCAGGAACAGAGAGAGGCATCCTCCAGACTGTACTAGGGAGATCAGGCCATGTCTACACTTGCATTTTATAGTGCTCTACTTTGCTGGCTCAGGGGTGTGAAAAAAATCACCCCCCTCCCTCACCCTGAGTGCAGCAAGTTTGAGCACCGTAAAGTGGTAGTGTGGACAGGCTCCAAGTGCTGTCAATAACCTTCCCTACCCTCCCCAACACATCCATCACAGTGCAAAGACAGCAGTCACACAGCAAAGCCCATGCTTGCGTGTCATACAGCTAAACTCATCTGAAGTGGACCTCATGGAGAAAAGGGGGGGGGAAACCTACAACACCCCTAAATCAAAGAAACAGTCTGTGCCTGTTTTGATACTTGCTATCACAAACTCTGCTAGAGCATGCAGGGCATAGCAAACACAGCCTCACTGAGAAGGAGAGGGAGTGAGAAACACTCTGTAGCTCAGTGGTTAGAGTATTCACATAGGTGACCCCAGATCCAGTCTCTTGGCTCCAATCACTCTGTTATTTATCCACACTGGAAGAGCTTCAACTGGAGAGACTAAGAGAGCCCCTCATCAGAATAGCCAATCACAGCTAAGTGGTTAGAGCACCCACCTGATAGGTGGAAGACCCAGTTGAAATTCTCTCTCCCCTCTGCCAGAGTGGAGGAATTGAACCTGTGACTCCCACATCCTTGGCAAGTGTTCTATCTAACCAGCTAAAAGCAATAAGGTGGGCACCTCCTCCTTTGCCTGGACTTTAAATGGGATCTGAGCTAGTAGGCTGTCCCTGAGCATGCCTATTGTATGAGGCTCTACGCTCAAGCCAGGTATGCATCTGCCTGTCTTCTCTGGGTTTGTGAATTGCTCTGGGAGGGAGGCAGCAGTGCACCTGCCCAGAAGCAGAAACACAGGTGCCAGTGGAGATTCTATACTGAAAAACTTGGCTACCAAGGGAATTTAGCTGCCTACAGGGTTTGACAGGAGTTTTGTGAATTTCAGTGGAGCCAAATCTGAAATTTAGGTGCCAACGTCTGGGGTTTAGGCAACTAAATATTTTTGTGGCTCTGGGTCCATAGTGTATGCAGGGTTGACTGATGTAAATCAAGGTGTATTAAATCACCAATTTTAATCATTTAAACTAGGAAGTGGGAAACCTTGACTTAAATAATCAGTTTTATATTTGTACTTTTTAGTTATTTTTCTAAAGAAGGACTGATTCTCATTGGTTGGTAACCATTACAATATGTTGATTTGCAATTAAATATAGCTTTTACACTAAATTTGGTACTTCTTTCTAACAAGGAGGATACACTTATTGTATACATTTATTGAGATTGTTAATTTTAACATTTTTATTATGTTAAAAATGGCGAATGACATTTCTTATTTACTGGAGGGGTTTAAGTTATGTCAAGCTGTATTTTGATGGAAATTGGAATTCAAATTTTTTTTCAAGATAGTTATTTAAATAATAAAAAAAACTATCTTCACTGTTCTGGATAATTAAAGATAAAAGTAAGTTTATCAAAACTTGCTTTACATTTAAACTGAATTGTTTCTTATCTGTAGTTAGTGAGTTGTTTCTGGTCATCATGTTTCTGGTCACTGAATGTTCAAGATTTTAGAGCTGGTAGATCTCAATTTTTTTCATAGATTGGCAGAAGGAAAAAAAAAATCTTTCCTGCTTTTTTAGTTTCCAATCAGTTTTCAACTTTCAAACTAATTCAGGGGTAGGCAACCTATGACACGCATGCCAAAGGCAGCATGCAAGCTGATTTTCACTGGCACTCACACTGCCTGGGTCCTGGCCATGGGTCCGGGGGGCTCTTCATTTTAATTTAATTTTAAATGAAGCTTCTTAAACATTTAAAAAACCATATTTATTTTACATATAACAATAGTTTAGTTATACATTATAGACATAGAAAGAGACCTTCTAAAAATGTTAGAATGTATAACTGGCACACAAAGCCTTAAATTAAAGTGAATAAATGAAGACTCGGCACACCACTTCTGAAAGGCTGCCAACCCCTGAACTAGTTATTAAACAAAGCTAGTTGAATAAATTGAAATTAAAAAAAAAAAGATCTCTTGCACCTGCAAAAGAGGCTACTGCTATCAAAAGCTAGTTTAGCACTTCAACAAACTGTGGTTCCAGGTGCTAAACCAGAGATTTCTACCACTTCAGTGGTTTGATTTTCTTTAAAGCTTCTGCATCAAACATTTACTTCTTGAATATTGTTTTTATGTGTATGTAATTTAAATGATTTTCATAGATTATAGCAAGTTTAGGGCTTAACATAAGTTGTCAAAATTTTAAAGAGACTACTAAATTATTTTTTAAACAAAAATACAAAAAACCCAACAACCCTGTATTTCATTTCATTAAAAAAACTCCAAGTTAAATAAATAAATAGTAATAATAACTGATCTAAATTTAAAAAAACAAACCATTTTTTAAATTTAAAAATGAAATAAGTTGTCAGACACCCTGAGTGTCTGACATTTCCTTCAGACCCTCATTGCCAAAGTAAAACAGCACTTTGAGGGATGAAATTAATAGATGTGCTTCCTTGGTTTGTGTAGATTCGATGAACCATTGTAGAAAGCTCAAATGTGTTTGTTTTGATAACAGAGCAGCAGCACTGCTAACCCCAATATTAAAAAAAAAGTCTGCATACCACCCTCCCTAATATGTTATGTCTGTGTAGTAGTATTTGATTTTATATTGTCTGGTCTTGTACCTTTGATGAGCTGTATAATTGCTTAATTTCATTGGGGAACCCATGAAGAATGTGGTATTTGGGAAAAGCTGTAAACTGTAAGTCATTTTTTTCTATTTTGCAGAGAGTCTTTTCTTTTTCTACTGATTTTTCATAAGAAACAAACAATCTCACACTCACAAGTTAGCTCCAAAAAGATGAGAGATTGGCTTAAAAATCATTAGATTTAAAATTATAATGCTAATGCTGCATTTTAAGTTCTCATTATTTGCCTTTTGGTTACTGACCTCTGAGAGTGCATTAAGGTCATATTCCTAAACTTTTCTCTGCAACTGTGAGGGTGAGAACTTTACTTTTACTTAAATGAAACCTGGAATTCTCTCAATCATAAAACTAGAGAGTTGGGGCTTTAGAAAAATTATCAGATAGAATTGATTTTAAAATGTGAGCAGTCAACACTAACTGGTCAAAAATGTTTAAACAAAAATGATTTTTCAATAGAAAATGACAGTAAAAATTTAAAAAAATGAATTTTCTTGTTATTTGAATGTTTCTAATTTTTCAGTGAAACGATGCTAAATGAGAAAATATATATTTCAAATGGATTCAAAAAGGGAAGTGTAATCAAATCAAAACATTTTATTGACCCCTCCCTTTTCCCCTTTTAGCAAGAATAGGGAAGAAAAACAATGAAAATTGAAAAAAAAAAAACAATTTCCCCTCCAATGGCTGTTCATCTTCTACTATGTGATCTGCCAACCAACCCATGTAAATATGCCTTTTTTAAAACTATTTCATTAAATCCCTATTCAGCAGTACACTTGAGTTTATGATCTGCTTTAGGCATTTGCTACGTTTGTAGTGAAGGATACTGTTCCTTGTAGGAATGTGCTACTGGTAGCACTTTCCAATACTTATAGATGTTAGAATCGGCTATTGTATGAAACTGCTGCCTGATGTAGCAAATGCTGAATTGCTACGTGTAGAGATGTGCTATCTGTAGCAATTAGTGATACGTATAGATTGTAAGAAACAGCTTCTGTAAAAAGATGCTATTTTATTTATAAGGGCAGGATGAAGGGCAGTAGTTTCAGCAGATGAACTGTCAGTACACCGCAAGTAGCGCATTTCTAGCAGAGGAGTATCCTCCACTACAGGCCATTCTCCCTCATTTCAGAAGGAGAACAGGATGCACTTTTCTGTTTTGATTGATTGTGGAAATAATTTTCCTTTTTTCCTCTTGAAAGTATCAGAAACACAAGGATACAGCCTCACAGTCAGAGGTAGAAAACTATAACGTTAACAGGCAAAAACCTAAAGTGTTAACAACAGAAAATACAGGAAGTAACTTCTAAATACAGGAAGTAATGTTACAAATATCCCTCGGACGTCAAAGAAAAGAGGATCGGGCCCAGTATTTCTTGAATAAAGCATAACAGGAAAAGAAACATTATTAATTCAACATGCTGTACAAATCTCAAATTACATTGCTATGAAAATTATCCGAAAAGTATTGGAATGCAAATCATTTTAAGTGTACATGTCACGTAATGTTTATCTACACAGTAAAACAAATTATCATTGGATTATTTAATCTTTGTGTTAGTAACATTCTAACAAAGCAATAAGCAGTATATGTAAGTGGATATAAGGAGTCACTCTGCAACAAAATTAACCTACCGGACAGATCTTTGAGAGTTTTCACAATCTTCAGGGTGTGATCAAACTTCGTTCGTTTTCTTAAAACGATTTACATGGTAAGTGACTATTTCAGTTAATCAAATTGCACAGCTAATTCCATGGCTACAAAATAGCTGCAATTTTTTCGGCTTTTCCTTGCCCTTTTGAAAAGAAATCTTTGTATTTCAAACAGATAATTTTGCTTTCCTCTGGCAGCATTAGCCGAGCTGGAAAGTGAAAGTAAAGTCACAGGCTGTCATGTGACGAGATTAGAGTTCTCTTAAACAAACAGCCCCAGTCTTGCGAAGCCAGCAGACTCAAGCAATCAGATGGCCCACGATACCCAAACCCAATGATGTTGAAGAGATTCTTCTTTTTTGTGGACTATATAATTAAGGCTACAATTATGTCACAGAATCCATGAGCTCTTAGAGGTCATTAGGGTGACCAGATGTACCAATTTTATAGGGACAGTCCTGATTTTTGGGCCTTATTCCTTATATAGGCTCTTATTACCCCCCACCCTCTGTCCCAATTTTTCACACTTGCTCTCTGGTCACCCTAAATGCTCTTCCAGAGACTTCCCTGACATTTTCTGCTTCAGTCCCAGGCCAGGGGCTAGAACTGTCAGCCAGCAAGGGGGGTGGGGGCAGAGCTCTCAGCTCCTAGCCACCAGCCCTGAAGCTCTAAGTTGCAGAGGAGGACCTGAGAGCTACAGCAGCAGTGTGTGCAGTACACCCACTCCTGATTTTGTCATAGTTATTTTTAGTAAAAGTCAGACAGGTCAGGGGTTTCACAGGCTTCCATTAATTTTTGCTTATTGTCCCTGACCTGTCTGTGACTTTTACTAAAAATAACAGTGATAAAAATCGTAGCCTTATTAATGAGAGCCTTGGATGTGTAAACAGGGGAGTGGTAAGTAATTGGCCTTGCACAGTTTGATACTGGAATACTGTGTACGGAGACTTCAAAAGATTAGATCTTTATCAGTCAATGTCAATTTCACATACACAAACAAAACTGATGGAAAAAATATTTCCATCAACAACTGAAATTTACAGATAGGCAAAGTAAGAAAGGAGTTGAGTTTTGTTTAAGGATATTTATTTTGTATATTTTGACATGTGATCTTGTAATTTGTGTTATAGCTGTTATAGAGCGTTAATTTTTTTGAGTCAGCAATACTTGCTGTCTGATTTCCTCCCTGCCCCCAGTTTCCTGCAGCTATGAACATTTAAAAATATAAAAAAATCAGGGGAAAAT
Organism: Cuora amboinensis; assembly: GCA_004028625.2. NCBI lineage: Eukaryota > Metazoa > Chordata > Testudines > Geoemydidae > Cuora > Cuora amboinensis. The sequence goes on along the minus strand of ML202183.1, from coordinate 114,211 downwards.
GCTAAAAACCCATAATTTTTCACAACTGTGGAATTTTAAATTGATAAGAATGGGGGTAGAATGCTGAAAAACCCCCACCAATATTGTCCATTGAAATATATAGATATATATAAACATTCTACCAAGCTTACGTATAAAGTTCTGATGTTCACAAGCCCTGCAGTGAGTGGTAACTTGTTTAAAGTGTATAATTACCTTCACTAAGAGAAAATATGGATTCCTAAAAGGCTATTTAATCCAGAAGAGAAAAGCAGCAAAGAATCCTGTGGCACCTTATAGACTAACAGACGTTTTGCAGCATGAGCTTTCGTGGGTGAATACCCACTTCTTCGGATGCAAGTAGTGGAAATTTCAAGGGGCAGGTATATATAAGCAAGCAAGAAGCAAGCTAGAGATAACGAGGTTAGATCAATCAGGGAGGATGAGGCCCTGTTCTAGCAGTTGAGGTGTGAAAACCAAGGGAGGAGAAACTGGTTCTGTAATTGGCAAGCCATTCACAGTCTTTGTTTAATCATGATCTGATGGTGTCAAATTTGCAGATGAACTGGAGCTCAGCAGTTTCTCTTTGAAGTCTGGTCCTAAAGTTTTTTTGCTGCAGGATGGCCACCTTGAGATCTGCTATTGTGTGGCCAGGGAGGTTGAAGTGTTCTCCTACAGGTTTTTGTATATTGCCATTCCTAATGTCTGATTTGTGTCCATTTATCCTTTTCCTTAGAGACTGTCCAGTTTGGCCAATGTACATAGCAGAGGGGCATTGCTGGCATATGATGGCATATATTACATTGGTGGATGTGCAGGTGAATGAACCGGTGATAGTGTGGCTGATCTGGTTAGGTCCTGTGATGGTGTTGCTGGTATAGATATGTGGGCAGAGTTGGCATCGAGGTTTGTTGCATGGATTGGTTCCTGAGCTAGAGTTACTATGGTGCGGTGTGCAGTTGCTGGTGAGAATATGCTTCAGGTTGGCAGGTTGTCTGTGGGCGAGGACTGGCCTGCCACCCAAGGCCTGTGAAAGTGTGGGATCATTGTCCAGGATGGGTTGTAGATCCCTGATGATGCGTTGGAGGGGTTTTAGCTGGGGACTGTATGTGGAGTCCTGTTGGTTTCTTTCTTGGGTTTGTCTTGCAGTAGGAGGCTTCTGGGTACACGTCTGGCTCTGTTGATCTGTTTCCTTATTTCCTCGTGTGGGTACTGTAGTCTTGAGAATGCTTGGTGGAGATTTTCTAGGTGTTGGTCTCTGTCTGCGGGGTTAGAGCAAATACAGTTGTACCTCAGTGCTTGGCTGTAGACAATGGATCTTGTGGTGTGTCCAGGATGGAAGCTGGAGGCATGAAGGTAGGCATAGCGGTTGGTAGGTTTTCGGTATAGGATGGTGTTAATGTGACCATCACTTATTTGCACCGTGGTGTCTAGGAAGTGGACCTCCCATGTAGATTGGTCCAGGCTGAGGTTGATGGAGGGGTGGAAGCTGTTGAAATCGTGGTGGAATTTCTCCAGAGTCTCCTTCCCATGGGTCCAGATGATAAAGATGTCATCAATGTAGCGTAGGTAGAGAAGGGGCGTGAGTGGACGGGAGCTGAGGAACCATGTTCCAGGTCGGCCATAAAAATATTGGCATATTGTGGGGCCATGCGGGTGCCCATAGTGGTGCCACTGATCTGGAGATATATATTGTCATTAAATTTGAAATAGTTGTGTGTGAGGATAAAGGCACAGAGCTCAGCAACCAGTTGTGCTGTGGCATCATCAGGGATACTGTTCCTGACAGCCTGTATTCCATCAGTGTGTGGGATGTTTGTGTAGAGAGCCTCTACATCCATGGTGGCTAGGATGGTGTTTTCTGGAAGGTCACCAATGCATTGTAGTTGCCTCAGGAAATCAGTGGTGTCATGGAGATAGCTGGGAGTGCTGGTAACATAGGGTCTGAGTAGAGAGTCTACATATCCAGACAGTCCTTCAGTGAGAGTTCCAATGCCCGAGATGATGGGGCGTCCAGGATTTCCGGGTTTGTGGATCTTGGGTAGTAGATAGAATAACCCTGGTCGGGGCTCTAAGGGTATGTTGATTTGTTCCGGTGTTAGTGTAGGGAGTGTCCTGAGTAGATGGTGCAGTTTCTTAGTGTATTCCTCAGTGGGATCTGAGGGAAGTAGCCTGTAAAATTTGGTATTGGAGAGTTGTCTGGCGGCCTCCTTTTGGTAGTCAGACCTGTTCATGATGACAACAGTGTCTGTTACAGCTTCCTCCCTGCTGCATTCCTTTTTGTTTTCCTCTCTGTGTGGCCGCCCCTCCCGGCCATGGGGCTAGCAAAAGTCATAGCCTGGCCCTGCTCAGTGGAATGGCCTTTGCAGACTAACCGGAGCCATTGCTCTGGGTGGGCCCCTGCCTCCTTTGTTCAGACCTGGGCTCAGTGTAGGGGGCGCTGCCCAAGAATGCAAGACCTTATATGGCCACATAGCTGAGCATGTAAGTCATGCCTGTGACTTAGAACTAGCCCAGACACGTCTGTGCACACCTGAAGACTTTTCCCTGCTTTCTCTCCTCCCCTCTAACAAGGGGGACCAATCAAAGTTACTGGCGGGAAACTACCTAAGTCTACCTATATAACCAGACATTTTCTAATCAGACCTCAAAGAAGGTCCTGCTTTGCCACCTGGTCTGATCAGCTAGGGGTCTTTGGGAGGCCCTCTCCCCGCTCTCGTTTGTTTTTGAGCGTACCCTCATTTTTAAACTCCCCTCCCACGAACAACGAATTTTGCCTGGAGATCTCCTGATTATTGTGAGCAAATTGAGTCCTCTCTGTGTCCTCTGATGCTGCTGCTGTGCCTGCTTCTGCCTCTGCTGTTGTCCTGGGGATTGGTAAGAACTCTCTCTTGCAGACCCTCCCTGTTCTAGCGGCTGGCTTTTCTTTCCCCAACAGACAGACCCAAGTTAACTCCTTGGTCTGCATCTGTAATCTGTTTCTGGTTCTGCAGCTCCTTTGCTGCTAGAAATAAACCTGTGCCTCCCTGGATTCTATCATGGGCAGCTCACTTGCAGTTGCTCCACTGCTGCAGCCACACCCTTGGAGAACCACCCCTAGTATAAGGTGCACTCATTAGGTTAAGTTAGGTTTAGCATTATACTCTGTAAATTAGGCTTAGAGAATTGTTGCATTGTGTTTTGTTACTTGCTAATTTGTGTAGTCTTGGTTAAGTTAGATCATAGATAAGACTTTGCTGTGTTTTGCATAATTGTGGTTAAGTCTGTCTTTCCACTGCAACCCCACCCCCCAGCTTCTTTGTGTCCCTCTGACTCCTTACAGTCTGTCTGTTCTCCGTGTCTCTCTAAGTTTAAATCTCCCTCTGCTCCACCACGTGCTCCTCTTCCCCCATCCCAATCTAGCATAAAACCCCATTGGTTACTTTTTCCTCTCTGATACACCTCACATTCTACATTTACACCACTGTGACACATTTTTACCTAAAATTGTTTGTTATTTAACATTTTTCCATAACTGTTAGTTGGTTATATGCTGCTGTGACACACCTTTCTACATAGAAATTGTTAGCTACCTGTTACATTTATACCTCAGTGTTAATTGTTTACCAACTGTATTGTACCCCACTATTGAAACCCCCTATACTGTTCACCAAAAGAAACCCCTCCCCAATTGTCTACCTTAACAAACCCCACACCCCTCACTATTAAATTTTCCCTGTTTTTGCATTTTCTTAATAAAGTTTATTTTGCACCCCACCCATGTGGTAATTGTCCCCCAAGATCCCCTACCTGCTGGCAGGGACAAACAGCACCTTCTTTATCAGCCTCTTTGATTATAATGTCAGCATGGTTTCTGAGAAACTGCTGAGCTCCAGTTCATCTGCAAATTTGACACCATCAGCTCAGGATTAAACAAAGACTGTGGATGGTTTGCCAATTACAGAACCAGTTTCTCCTCCCTTGGTTTTCACACCTCAACTGCTAGAACAGGGCCTCATCCTCCCTGATTGATCTAACCTCGTTATCTCTAGCTTGCTTCTTTATACCTGCCCCTGGAAATTTCCACTACTTGCATCCGAAGAAGTGGGTATTCACCCACGAAAGCTCATGCTGCAAAATGTTTGTTAGTCTATAAGGTGCCACAGGATTCTTTGCTGCTTTTACAGAACCAGACTAACACAGCTACCCCTCTGATAAGAGAAAAGCAGACCATGGTCTGAAATCTGAAGCAGACTAATTCAAATGAGAAGTTAAGCACAAATTTTTTAACAGAGTGATTAGTCTCTGCAACAAATTGCCAAGGGAAGTGGTGGATTCTCCATTTCTTAATCTTCTAAAATTAAGAATAGATGCCTTTCTGGAAGACATGTTAGTCAAACACAAGCTATTGGACTCAGTACAGGGGTAAATAGGCAAAATTTAATGCCAGAGATATACTGGAGGTTAGAATAGCTGATCTAATGGTCCCTTCCTGTATTAAGCTCTGTTTCCATGTAAGTAGCTATAATTATATTTTAACTACACTTTTATCATTGAAAACCTCAACAAACAATCAAAATTGCCTCATTATTCTCCAGCGAGTGTCCTCTAGTTCCTCATGTTTTTTGTTTGTCTTTCTTTGTACTGTATACCCCGTCACTCTTTGGGGTGGTGAGAAGGGCATTCAGGCCCCACAGTCATCTCACTATGGCTGCCTTTAGCCTCAGGGCTGCATGGCCTCTTGGCCAGAGTCAATACTGCTTGGGTGGGTTGCCACCCCAAACAGTCTAGGGAGGGGGCCCTGGCCTGCAGTTTGGGCAGAGCAGTAATCAGTCTAGCAAGATCAGCTCTCTGGCAGGGCAGACGACCTATAGTCTGTCATTCCAGCTCTGGTGGATGGCAGACAAACACAGGCATCCTGATCCAAGATGGGGGAACTGCCACCCCAGGGGTGAGGTGTCAGGAGGTAGGGGGAGGCAGGGCCACCCAACTCCACTGCATCCCAGGCCAGGGCCCTGACATTGGCAAGTGGGTGCACCACTGAGTCAGGGGCATGGTCGACTGAACCATACTAACTCCTGTGGAGACGATAGTCTCGTCTTTCCCCAGGCTACTTCCTACCCTGATTCCTGTAATTGTGGTCAGGGTATCTTCAGTGTCTCCAGGCTCTGCAAGCTGCACTGCTTCCAGAGACTACAACCTCCCTGCAGTGTCTATTGACACTTGCGGCAGTCTGGGTCTCAGCACCTCTGGCTCCTATGGTCCCGGATTCCAGCTGTATCTCAGTGCATCCTTCCTTCTCAGCAATCAGGCCTGAATGAGCTGGGCTGCTCCCTTTTGTACTGCAGCAACAGTTGGAGCATGCCCAGCAGGGGGAGGGTATGTGGCCTCTGCTGGCAAGAGTGCTGCCTTAACCCCTTCATCTCCATCACTGTGTGTTTGTTTTGTTTTTCTCTTCATGATGAACACATTTTATAACCTATATTTAATTACATTTCTTTCTCTTTTCAGTTTTTCCTGCCTTGTAGGACTGGGAACTTATTCAGCATCAGTTCAAAGAGCAGGCCATGTAAAGAGCTGTATCTTCAGCAGCACTTCCATTTTGCACTCCCACCAGATTTGATTTCTTCTTTTGGCCTTTTCCAAGATGCTCACAAGCCACCCCGTCCCCAATACTGGAACAGGTAAAGTTGGGGAAGAGGCTTGCACTAGCTGAGGAAAGCAATGGAGACCAGAGAGTTCTCTGCAGGGATAGTGTGAGATCTGAGATCTGGGTGGGGTGGGAAAGAAGAGAACACCCCTTGTGATGATTAGGGCAGTACCCACCTTTACCAGCTGGGCAGGACAAGGGAAGGGAAGTTTAAGCTGGACAGGGTGGGAGGTAGCAAAGGCAGAGAGAAAGAGAAGGGATACCTGGTGTAGTGCTGACAGCTAGCCAACTCAGGTTACAACCTCCAAGGAATGTTCATTTACTGTGTGTGGGTAACAAAGGAATGTTTTGGACTATCAGACAGGAGCCCCCTCACTTGTGGTTGATAAGTATAGATGCTAATTGTATTTCTCTGTCTTCTCCTACATCCTGTTTAATGTACACTAATGCCACCCTGTAATTACCTTTATATTATGTATGCAACTATATTCAATCGTCTTTAGATCAAAAGGCCTGTATTTAACATTTAGATGAAGTTTACTAAAATGGTAATGTTATTGTCTTAGTCTATCTAAAACTTGTTGATTTACATATAAAAACACCTATAAACCATTTTAGTAGTTTGAACGGTCTTCATTCATTGAATGGTCCATCAGATGGAAACATGCGTTCTTGCATTGAACAACAAGGACTCACAGCCTGTCTGTATTGTTTCATTCTTCATCAAAGGAAGATCCATGGTGGTGATGCAAGTCAGCTTGCAAGTCCCTTTTCAACTATTAAAAAACAGCCTGGGGCACAATCCCACCATCTATGATCTCCTGAACTCTAAACAGGGAGAGTTTGAGCCATTGGACTGAGATCCCTAAAAAGCCATTTGGACAGCCCTGTGAGACTTACAGAGAATTAGTAGACATTACATCTATGCTATGAATTGGACTCATATTCTAATTCAACTCTAATATATTTTATCTGATGTAATCCTTTTAATAACTATTATTTCTTTTCTTAATTAATAAATCTTTAGTGAGGTTACTAAGGATTGGCTAATCGTGTTGGGTTTTGGTGAATGGGAGTATGCAATAACCTGGGGTGAGTGACCAAGCCCTTGGGGTTGGAAGTATGCAATAACCTGGGGTGAGTGACCAAGCCCTTGGGGTTGGAAGAACCTTTTGTGTGGTGTTTTCGGTTTTAATAACCTTACACCATAAAGTCCAGTTTGTCTGGGTGGTAAGTAGGGGCTGGAATTCCAGGGACTATCTGTACCCTAGTATCAGAGGGGTAACTGTGTTAGTCTGAATCTGTAAAAGCAGCAAAGAGTCCTGTGGCACCTTATAGACTAATAGACGCTTAGGAGCATGAGCTTTCGTGGGTGAATACTCACTTCAGGTATTCACCCATGAAAGCTCATACTCCTAAACGTCTGTTAGTCTATAAGGTGCCACAGGACTCTTTGCTGCTTTGTCTGTACCCTGTAATAAGCTCATGTAGTAATCCAGGAGTACCCTCTTATTACTGGCTTGGCAAAATCTAATGATAGAGTCTACCACGTATTCAGGGTGTCTGACTTATTTTCTAACAGTCTGTCCAGAGTATGGCACTCTTAGCTACGAGTCTTTCCATGCACTATGACACAGGGCAGTGCTAATGTATACTGGGGGCCTATTGATTGGTTGGACTTTCTGCCTCCTAGTGCACTGGTGGATCAAGGACTAGGCTTCTTGCCCCAGTGACTATGGAGAGGGAGATGTGATGTGCTGTGATCTCTTCAACATAGAGAAAATTTGTGACTGTTGAGTCTCTGGCTCATGAAGGGTCAGAAGCAAGACATGCCCAAGAAAGTCTGGAGCCCCAGGAACAGTCATTTGAGTATGTCGCTCACTACAAGGTTGAAGTTTTAATACGAAATTTTTATTTCTCACTCTTTAGCAAACATCACATGGGGAAGGGGGTTCCCATAACAACAAAATGCTGTGGGCCTGATCCAAAGCCCATTAAAGACATCCATAGGATTTTAATCAATTCCTACACACCTATTTAGCAGATCAGCTCCTATGCCAGCTGAAGTGAAGAGTATTTTAATATTTATCTGCCCTCCCTTAATTATTTATTTCCAATCATCAGATTTTCTTTACAACTTCTACAGCAAACATGTACTCCTTGAATGCTATTTTATTCATATTTAATTCAAATAATTTTAATAGATCATAGAATTTTAGACCTTAACATAGGTTGTTACAATTTTAAATTGAATTTTGAAAGGGTTTATTTATTAAAACTCCATTTATTTTAAATTTTAAAAAATCCAAGTTATAAAAACAACTTTGATTTAAATCATATTTTTTAAATTTAAAAATGAAATGTCTGATGTTTCCTTCAGACCCCTATTGCAAGAGAGCTACAGCACTTCAAGAGATGAAATTAATAGATGTGATTCCTTGGGTTGTGTAGATCAGATGAATTATTGTAGAAAGCTCAAATTTGTTTTTGTCCCTTTTGATAACAGACCAGCAGCATTGACATGCCTTATAGTCAAAAATCAAAAGTCAGTGTAATGCCCTCCCTAATATTTTGGTTTTGTATTGTCTGGTATTGAAGCTTTCCTGATTTGTAAAATTGCATCATTTTATTATAAAATGCACGAGGAATGAGGTATATGGGAAAAGATTTAGACTATAAGTCATTACTTTTTTTTCCTACTTTGCAATGTTGTTTTTTTTATGGAGATCAATAAAATAATAATCACACACACACACAAAATCACATCAAGTCCAAAAACCAGACATGAGACTGACTTAAAATCATGAACATTAAAATTATAATACATTTTAAGTTTTTGCCTTCTGACCTGAGAGTTATATGGAGATATACCTATCTCATAGAACTGGAAGGTCATCAAGTTCAACCCCCTGCTTTCACTAGCAGGATCAAGTACTGATTTTGCTCCAGCTCCCTAAGGGACCCCCTTCAAGCATTGAGTTTACAACCCTGGGCTTAGCAGGCAAATGCTCAAACCACTGAGCTATTCCTAGGTAATAAGGTAATAATTGGAGATATACCAATCTCCTAGAACTGGAAGGGACCTTGAAAGGTCATCTAGTCCAGCCCCCTGCCTTCACTAGCAGGACCAATTTTTGCCCCAGATCCCTAAGTGGCCTCCTCAAGGATTGAACTCACAACCCTGGGTTTAGCAGGCCAATGCTCAAACCACTGAGCTATCCCTCCCCTATGTGCATGCTAGTCATATTTTCTCTGCAATTGTGAGGCTAGAAATTTAATTTTACTTAAATGACATCTGAGATTCTCATATAATTGTAACACTGGAGAACTGGAGCTTTAGGAAAATTACCAGATAGCGTGAGATTTACAATAAAATGTCAAAACTCATTAAAAAAATTATGTGGCCTGACAACACTGTAGCTATTCAAACAAAAATGTTTTTTTAATAAAAAAGAGGTTTAGAAAAAACATTAAAAAATCATTTTCCTATGAGTTTCTAATTTTCAATGAAATGATGTTCAATGAGAAAATATATATTTCAAATGGATTTAAAATTGAATTCTAGCCAAATCCCATCAAAGCATTTTATTGACCCGTCTCCTGTTATTGTTAGGAGAAAAAGAAGAAAAACAATGAAAATTGGGGAAAAAAAGAAAAACAGATTATAGTTTTGTTTCAATAATATTTGATTAAAAATGGAAAAGTCTATCAAATATTTCAAATAAAACAGAAATATTTTTAAGATATTGTAAACATTATTTAACATTAATTCCATTTTTGACTAGCTTTAGTCCTATAGATTTCTCCAGGACATCTCCCCTCCAATGGCTGGTCACACAGTAGGAGATGATCTGTCAATCAGTGTATAAATATGTCTATTTTTTAATTACACCAGGAAATCCATATTCAGCAGTACACTTGAGCTCATGATCTGCTTTAGGCACATGCATAATTCCTCCTCATTTCAGAAGAAGAACAAGATGCAATTTTCTGTTTTGATTGATTGTGGAATTGGAAATCATTTTCATGTTTTCCCCTTGAAAGTATTAGAAAGAAAAAGGTTCAGCCCCACAGAGGTAGAAAACTGTAACCTTAAGAGACAGAAAGCTAAACTGATAACAGCTGGGTGTGACACAGTAAGTCCCTTACAGTTAGTGTGATCAGACACAAAGTGTGAAAAATCAGGACTGGGGTAGGGAGTAATAGGCATCTATATAAGATAAAGCCCCAAATATTGGGGACTGTCCCTATAAAATCAGGATATCTAGTCACCCCACTTCCAGTATTCTAAATACAGGAAGTTATCTTGTTACAAATCTCCCTCAGATGTCTCTGAGAACAGGATCAGGCCCAGGGCTCTTGAATAAAACATAACCACAAAAGAAACAAATTACTAATTCAACAAGATGCTGTGATGTTGTGCACTCTATAAGTTTTTTTAAAAAATATGGTAATGAGTGAATATAATGTAACTGGAATATGCTTCATGCAAAAGGTCTCTTGTAAGGTATCATTGCAAAGTTTATAATCTACTGAGTGTGATCATCCTATTTGTATAAATGCACCACTCTTATATCTGAAAGTAGAAATATGAAATATAACTCTGAGGGCCTATTGTAATTATGTAAAGTGTGGGCCATTAATGGTGGTTTGGAATCTTGATGACTCCCATTAACCAGGACAATTGTCTGCAGATGGGTGTCTTTTACCTGTAAATGTGTGTGCTGGCAAGTGGGTAATGAAGTCTTGCAGTGACATGTGATGTCACCTGAACTGGAATCCATCTTTAACCTGGTGCTTTTCCAGTGAGGGGGGTGGAAACCCAGAGGGACAAAGGATTTCCGCCTTATGCAAAAGTTATGTAAAGATGTGGAACAGAACAAGGGAAAAGAGGGGAGCCATCATGAAGAATCCCCTAGCTACCACCTGAGCTGGAACAAGAGCTGTACCGGGGGAAAGAACTGTGCCCAGGCCTGGAAGGTGTCCAGTCTGAGGAAAAAACTTACTGATGCATCTCTGAGGGTGAGATTATCTGTATTCAGTTTGATTTGACATAGATTTGTGCATTTTATTTTATTTTGCTTGGTGACTTACTTTGTTCTGTCTGTTACTGCTTGGAACCACTTAAATCCTACTTTCTGTATTGAATAAAATCACTTGTTACTTATTAATTAACTCAGAGTATGTATTAATACCTGGGGGAGCAAATGACTGTGCAAATCTCTCTATCAGTGTTATAGAGGGCGAACAATTTATGAGTTTGCCCTGTATAAGCTTTATATAGGGTCTGATGGGGCAGCCCCGCCCCGCACTAGCCCCAGCAGCGTCAGACCAGTAGCTCTGGTGGCAGAAGTCCCACCCTGCTTGTACTGGGCATGCTCCAAGTGCTCTGGGAGTATAAAAAGAGGAAATTCAGCTCAGTCTAGGCTGGCAGCTGCAGGGGAAGGACTTAACTGGGAAGCTCCTGTGGAGAACCAGTCACCACTCCTGAAGCTGCTGAGAACTGAGGCTTCTCCAGGCCAGCACGAAGCCCCACTGCAGGAGGAACCAGAGGAGGTGATGGACTCGGAGAACCTTGGGATTCATGGGAGACCCCAACACCCAAGCTAGTAGAAAGCAACCTGGGGGTGTGATGGACTGCTCCCTTGCCCCCGGTAAGCCTCAGTATGTTTTGGTAGGACCCCCCGCCGAGCCAATAGCAAGGTCCTATTGCCCTGTAACCAGGGGTGATTCTATGGACTCTGGCCACTAGGCTGTGCTGCTCTGCAACAAGGAGGTGATTCTGTGGACTCTGGCCACTAGGCTATGCTGCCCTGCAATGAGGGGCGTAAACCCTCACAGAGTAAAACAGATTTATTTGGGTTTAGACCCCGCTGGGAGTTGAGCATCTGAGTGTTAAAGACAGGAACACTTCTATGAGCTGCTTTCAGGTAAACCTGCAGCTTTGGGGCAAGTAATTCAGACCCTGGGTCTGTGTTGGAGCAGATGGGAGTGTCTGGCTCAGCAAGACAGAGTGCTGGAGTCCTGCGCTGGCAGGGAAAACAGGGGTAGAATTGGTCTTGGCATATCAGGTAGTAGCTCCCAAGAGGATTTCTGTAATCCAACCCGTCACAGATGCCCAAATCTCAATTTGCATTGCTATGAAAATTATCTGAAAAGCACTGGAATGTAAATAATGTTGAATGTAGTGTTCACATAAAGAGTAAAACAAATATCACAGAAATATTTAATCTTTGGTTAGTAACAATCTGGCCAAGTAATAAGCAGTACATGTAAAGTATCAGAGGGGTAGCCGTGTTAGTCTGGATCTGTAAAATCAGCAAAGAATCCTGTGGCACCTTATAGACTAACAGACGTTTTGCAGCATGAGCTTTCGTGGGTGAATACCCACTTCTTCGGATGCAAGAAGAAGTGCATCCGA
>ML202183.1:69219-101782 GCA_004028625.2 Cuora amboinensis | reverse complement strand
CACAATCTTCAGGGGGTGATCAAACGTCATTAGCTTTTGTTGAGAAGATTTACACTAAGTGATTATTTCAGTCTATCAAATGGACAACTAATTCCCTGTCTACAGAATAGCTGCAGAGTGTGCCAAGTCTTCATTTATGCACTCTAATTTAAGGTTTCACGTGTCAGTCATACATTTTTAGTTTTTAGAAGATCTCTTTCTATAATATAGAACTAAACTATTGTTGTATGTAAAGTAAATAAGGCTTTTAAAATGTTTAAGAAGCTTCATTTAAAATTAAATTAAAATGCAGACTCTCTCTCTCTCCCCCCCCGACCAGTGGCCAGAATCCGGGCAGTGTGAGTGGCACTAGAAATCAGATTGTGCGCTGCCTTCAGCACACGTGCCATAGGTTGCCTACCCCTGGATTAGTCTTCTCTTAAAGAAACAGCCACAGTCCTGCTGTGCTGGAAGGGTCCATGCCAGGCCAGTAGACTCAAGCATTCAGGTGGCCCAAGATACCCAAACCCAGTAATGATCTTGAAGAAATTCTTCTGCCTACTTTTTTGTGGACTACATAGTTAAGGCTATGATTGTCACAGAGGTCACAGAATCTGTGACTTCTAGAGACCTCCTGCTTCAACCCTGAGCTGTGAGGATGGAACTGTCAGCCAGCAGGGACCTCAGCTCTCAGCTGCCAGGTGGTGGGGCCTGTGCAGCTCCTAGCTGTTACCCACACAAAATTCTCTGTTACTCACACACTCTGGGGCACCCAGTTCTACCCAGTTCCTAGGGATCAAGGTGTAACACTCTTAATTTAGCCATCGACCCTTACCTGCAGATTTGTGGGGTCTTTTACCAGTGAAAGAGCCTTACACAGTAATATACTGCTTAACCTCTATTTAAGGGGGTGGGATAGCTAAGTGGTTTGAGCATTAGCTTGCTAAACCCAGAGTTATGAGTTCAATCCTTAAGGGGGCCATTTAGGGCACTGGGGTAAAAATCCATCTCGGGATTGGCCCTGCTTTGAGCAGGGGGTTGGACTAGATGATCTCGTGAGGTCCCTTCCGACCCTGATATTCTATGATTAACAATCACCAAAAGCAAAATGCACATGCTCAGGGCTGGCTCTTACCTTTTTGCCACCCCAAGCGGAAAAAAAAAAAGAGCCATAACAATCTGCCCCCCTCCCCCTGCTGAAACAAAAACACCCCCCCCAAGCACTGCCCTGCTGAAACAAAACAAACAAACAAAAAACACAAGCACAACCCCACCACCCGAAGATTGGCTGCCCCTTACAATGTGCCACCCCAAGCACGTGCTTGATCGGCTGGTGCCTGGAGCTGGCCCTGCACACGCTACACATACCATGCTCACCACTCCCAATAAGACAGATGAACTTTTCTTGATGGCCAGGCAGGATCAGGTCCATCTGGAGGACTCCAGTTTCTGCACAATGTCACTGACAGAGAGTTGAGGTCTGGCAGCTCCATTCTCGAGGCTGTGTCCTGGAGTGCTTTCCCCTGGAATTGAAATTGGGGAGGGGGTTGAATTTACAGGGGGAGAAGGGTCAGGGTCAATGAGGAGTGAGATCATGAGGGTGAAGGTGGGCTGTATGGCACCATAGTAAAAACTGAAAAATGTTTCATGACCATTTTATTAGATTTAATCGTGTTTTGAAATCATCACACAAATTAAATTTGGCTACTAAAGCCTTCTATGTAGCACTACGTCTACATCCTTCTTGGTTTCTTGTTGTAATTTTTCACAACTCTGTTAATGAACTTCTTGAATCCAATGTGTTCATCTTTAGTGGCTTCTCATGTGTCCAGTACTTCCATTCCTTCAATTGATATGCTCATTAGTTCATTCACATGATCAGGCAGAAGGCGACTTCTTTCAGAACACAAAATTCTATTCAATGAGGAAAGAATGCTCAGCTGTAGCTGTTACAGGGAGTAGCAAGAGATGAATTCCCACTTCTTTCAACCCAGGAAACATAGCACAAAGATCAGGTCGAGATCTTGTCCTCTTCACTTAAGGATTCAATATAAATGCCTTCATTAGTCAACTTCTGGACTGAAATCTTTGCTTCTTCCAGTACTTTTTCAATGGATAGCTCTCTGATTGATCCAAATGTAGCTTCTATTGCTGGACAAAGATCTACTGCTGTTGTAGCAGATGCCTGAATGGCATTGTTTAATGACCAAGTGTTTCAACAGTAGATTTACATGAGAGAGAATGGCAATAGTCTTCTCTGAATGTAGTAGCAAAAGAAATCCACCAGCCTCACTACTTAGATCCATCCCATCTTGGTAGATACTTTCCAAAGTCAGTAATAATGGCTGGAGTAATTTTAAGACAACAGTCAAGGATCGCTCATGAGAAAGCCAGTGGGTTTTCCCAGGTTCGACTAATTTCTTTGAACTTCAATCCCAGTGTATCTTCTATATTTTCCTAAATATTCAGTCTTTTTGGACTCTTGCTGAAAAAAGAATATAATGAAGACATAAAATGTATAGCTTTTAAAATGTATTTTGAAGAGTCTGCAGTCGTACTCTGCTAATTGGAGTAGATGTCCTCTGCAGTATGTATAAGAGAGATTAGGCTTACACTTTTCTCTGAGCAAAGCTTGTATTCCACCATGTCTTCCAGAGAAGTTTGCAGCACCATCAAATGCACAAGCAGCCGATCTTTTTGGGGTCCAATTAACAAGCATTTAACTTTTCTAAGATGTGGGTTGTCACAGATGCAGCCGATGTGTCTATCACTTGAACATCTAGAAATGCATCTACTGGCCTTCCCCTGACATCAAGATAACGTACACAATTACTTGATGCTCATTTGCATCGGTGTATTCATCAGCCATGTATGCACATTTTTTGAATGTGGTGAGAGTTCTTCACTTTTTCAACTGTTGAGTCTTTCACTGTTGCACTGCATGCTTCTAGCCAGTCAGTTAAGTTTTTCTTGCAGAAAGATAGTGAGTATTTGCTGGTCTTGTTCGGAACCAGTGTTCAGCTTCAGGATGAACAAGTGACAATGCACTTAACATTGGCCTTCAGTTTGTAGTGTGTGGTATCTCTTGCTTAAATAGAAAGTAGGATGCCAGAGCCATGTTTGTTTGCATGAACTGTGTTGTGTCTCCAGCATTCTTAACAGCCTCATTACGTATTTCTAAAATTGGCTTTGAAAGTGGGCTTATAAGGCTTTCTGCATGTTGATGCATTCCAGAGGTGTGGTGTTTTAGAGCCTTTTCATGTAGTTTGTCAGCATTGGCTTTGCTGATTGGTCTGATAAATACAAGTTCCTCCACATTTAACAATTATAGCACTGGGAAGCTTTCCTTCTTTGTAAGCTTTTTTGCAAGAGGTGCACCAGTAGCCATCTTTAGTAACTTCAATAAATGGGAACTCTTTGACCGACAAACAGGAACTGCCTTTAGGTTTTGTAGATGCTATTTCTTCGGTAGGTAGCTGTATTTGTGCTTCGGGCTCATTGGATGTAGTTACACCACTTGAACTTTCAGATGACATGTAAATATATTCTTGGTTCTTGATGTGTACTTTACCTTGGTTGGTTTTTAAGGCCTTTCAGTGGAAAAATTGTTGCATTTTTTTTTTTCATTTTCACATTGACCTGCAACATATAAAAGAGATGTGAATAAACTAAATGTTTTCTTAGGATAACACAAATTTAACATAACGATAATGAAAATTACACCAAAACACATAACATTTCTAGATTTCTAAAACAAATATTTTTTTAAAATTATAATTTAAATTGACTTTTGAAAAGCAAGCCATCATGGGATAAGAGGGAAGTCCTCTCATGGATCCAGTAACTGGTTAAAAGATGGGAAACAAAGGGTAGGAATAAATTATCAGTTCTCAGAATGGAGAGAGATAAATAGTGATATCCCTGACAGGTCAGAACTGGGACAATTACTTTACTCATTTTTCCAGATAATTTATGAATATGTTGAAAACAGTGAGGTGGCAAAATTTGCAGATGATACAAAACTATTCAATATAGTTAAGTCCCAAGCAGACTGCAAAGAGTTACAAAGGGATCTCACAAAACTGGGTGACTGAATTTCATCTGCCATTTTGTTGCCCAATGTTGATAAATACAAAGTAATGCACACTGGAAAACATAATCTCAACTATACATACAAAATGATGGGGTCTATATTAGCTGTTAACATCCAAGGAAGAGCTATTGGAGTCATTGTGGATGGTTCTCTGAAAATATCCACTCAATGTGCAGCAGCAGTCAAAAAAGCAAACAGAATGTTGGGAATCATTAAGAACGGGATAGATAATAAGACAGAAAATATCATATTGCCTCTATATAAATCCATGGTACATGCACACCTTGAATAATGTGTGCAAATCTGGTCACCCCATCCCCAAAAAGATATATTGGAATTGGAAAAGGTTCAGAAAAAGGCAACAAAAATAATTAGGGATATGGAACAGCTTCCGTATGAGGAGAGATTAATAAAATTGGGACTTCTCAGTTTAGAAAAGAGATGACTAAGTGGAAATATGATTGAAGTCTATAAAATCATGACTGGTGTGAAGAAAGTAAATAAGGAAATTGTGTTATGTGAAGGATTAAATACAAGAACTAGCAGTCACCCAATGATATTAAGAGGCAGCAGGTTTAAAAAAACAAAAGGAAGTACTTCTTCATACAACATAAAGTCAACCCATGGAACTCTTTGCCAGGGGATGCTGTGAAGACCAAAACTATAACAGGATTGAAAAAAGAGCTAGATAAATTCCTGGAGAAGAGGTCCATCAGTGGATGGGGAGGGATGCAACACCATGCTCTGAGTGTCCCTAGCCTGTTTCCCAGAAGCTGGGAATGGATCATTTGATTACCTGTTCTATTCATTCTCTCTGAAGAACCCTGGCCTTGACCACTATCGGAAGACAGGATACTGGGCTATATGGACCCTTGGTCAACCCAGTATGGCAATTCTTATGTAAAAAATATTATAATAAAAATGTTTAGTACAGAAACTCCCCAACATAATGACCTCTCAAGATAGCAATGATGTGAGATAACAACCGTGGCAAATAATGCATTTTAAAAACCTTGGCCTACAAGGAAATATTATTTAAGTTTCCATTCCCAGTCACAAATCTAGCGTTCTGGAGCAAAGTCACTAAAATATAGTCCAACAAGCAGATGTTTATTTAACATGCCCCTCACTTTTCCCTCCACCGCACCCCACTCAATGGTGTTGTCCTTGGTCAGTGAAGACTCAGAGGTGCTTTCACATGAGTTCACCTCTCAGGTGGGGGGCAAGAAGGCACCTTGCTTGTTCCTCCAGCTGCTCACTGTTCGCTCTGGCCACTGTTGTTCATTATCCCACCGTTCACTCCATCGCTCTGTTGCAATGGCCCTGTGCCATTACCTTCTGCTTCCACCTGCCAGTGTTACCACTGTGAATTGGTCTCTTGAGGTTCCACCAGGTCTCTGATTTCAGCTGAGCTCTCAGTGGGGGAATTTCGCTGCTTGTGCAGAGTGTGCCTTCTCTTCCACAGAAACACTGTCCCACAGCAGGTTTAAGCACTTCCTGGTCCTTCCAGCGAGGGGGGTGGGGAGATCTAGGCTCCACCTCCACAAAGGGCATGTAATGCTCCCTCACTCACTGTCCTGCTTGGAGGGAGGTCACTCAGACGCACACAGCCCTAAAAATAAACCCATTGCACAGTGAGGAGATCCCAGGCTGAAATCACACAAAAGCCCTTGACAGCAACCTTGGTACTGAGTTCATGCCCACACTGATGAACAGAGACTCTCACTGCACAGCACCCAAACAGAGCTCCCTGCCCTGAGGGCTGACACATCCTTGTACTTTACCCCAGCGCAGGGGGTCTACCCCATTGCGCTTCTCCAACATCCTGTCTTTCCTTTGGACAGGGCTGGGCTCTCCCATTGGCGCTGCTCCCTGTTTCCTGGATTAGGGAGACGCTTTTCCTGTGATGCTGGCAGCTCCTCCCTTCTCTCTGGGCTGGGGATGGGGTTATCCCACCCAATGCCACCTCCAGGGCTGGCTCCAGTGTTTTTGCTGCCCCAAGCAGTGGAAGGGGAAAAAAAAAGCTAGATCAGTAGCACTTTAGTGGCAGCTTTGCCACCGCCACTTCATTCTTTGGTGAAAATTCAGCGGCAGGTCCTTCCCTCCAAGAGGGACCGAGGGACTTGCCGCCGAAGACCTGGATGTGCCGCTTCTTTCTGATGGCCGCTCCAAGTACCTGCTTGCTGCGCTGGTGCCTGGAGCTGGCTCTGGCCACCTTCTACTCTCTGGTGTTAAGCAGCTCTTCACTAATACTTCACTTTCCTCTCTGTTCCCTGGCCTGAGAGTGGAGGCTGCATTAGAGGAGGGAGATTCCCTCTGGGGTTCAAAACTGTTACTTGCCTCCTCTGCTCCCTCCTCACTAAAACCTTTGTTGCTTTGTCTCTCCTGCTGGAAATGAGGCAGCACCATCAGGGGGAGCTGGGAGCAGAAGCTTCTACAAGCAAATGAAAAACTAATGAAGTGGGTCCCATTACAAGGGGGAAGTGCAGTGACATCTCTGATCAGTCTCAGGTGCCCAGAACCGAGGCAGCTCCCTGGGATCCAGGCCTGTCTCAGACAGAACAGGGCTTCTGGGGGGGAGTGAGAAATGGCCCCAGCCTCCTGCAGGGCTAAGTTCTGCCCCTAACACTCTAATTATCTCTCGTCCAGAGAAAATGACTCTGGATCCAGACACAGCTCATCCCCAACTCATCCTGTCTGAGGATCAGAAAAGTGTGAGTTGGAAACTCATATGACAGGATCTGTCTAAGAACCCTGAGAGATTTGACACTGATCACTGTGTGCGGGGCTATTAGGGATTCACCTCGGGGAGACATTGCTGGGAGGTGAAGATGGGCGATATTGGGCTGTAGGAGTGGCTAGAGAGTCTGTGAGGCAGAAGGGACGGGTCAGCTGTCAGGGCCGCTCTACAGTTTTCGCAACCCCAAGCAGCGCGCCAAATTGCCGCCCTGGGGGAGGGGGGCAGTCCGTGCGCCCTTAGGGCGGCAGCCGCATTTCCACAGTGGCGGCAATTCGGCGGCAGCTTCTATGTTTAGCTGAA
The DNA here is from genome assembly GCA_004028625.2 of Cuora amboinensis. Classification (NCBI taxonomy): domain Eukaryota; kingdom Metazoa; phylum Chordata; order Testudines; family Geoemydidae; genus Cuora; species Cuora amboinensis. Next base: position 94,670 of record ML202183.1, on the reverse strand, counting down.
GCCGCCCCGGACAGCTAAACATAGAAGCTGCCACCGAATTGCCGCCGCCGCGGAAATGCGCTTGCCGCCCTAAGGGCACATGGACTGCCCCCCCGCCCACGGCTGCAATTCGGTGTGCTGCTTGGGGCAAAACAAGGGGGGCTGCCGCCCCTTGCAGAATGCCACCCCAAGCACCAGCTTGGAATGCTGGTGCCTGGAGCCGGCCCTGTCAGCTGTAGCCCTGAGTGGGGGATCTGGGCTGTGGAAAGGGATTGGTGGCTGGGTCAGTTCTGTGCTCTCACATACCCTGTGACCCCTTCGGCCCTGGCCCTGGGACCCAGCAGGATCTGGGTTTGTCTGGACTGTGACTGGGGTCAGGTAACATTTATTGATGCTGATGATGAGGCCCCGATCTTCACTTTCCCGCTGGGCTTCATCCCTGGGGAGAGAATCCGACCCTGGCTCCAGGTCAGGGACCCAGACACCTGGCTCAGACTGTGTCCCTAAGATGGGGAGGGAGGGACCATGCCGTCTCAACTCTGTGCAGCCTCTGCACTGTTGAACCATAGAGAGCATTGAGTGATTCATAGAAGATTAGGGTTGGAAGAGACCTCAGGAGTCATCTAGTCCAATCCCCTGCTCAAAGCAGGACCAATCCCCACCTAAATCATCCCAGCCAGGGCTTTGTCAAGCCTGCATCCCAGGAAAGGGGAAAACATTCATAGGCAAAAGTTGTAGACCAAGCTGGATGAGCAAGCATCTCAGAGAGGTGATTAAGAACAAGCAGAAAGCCTACAAGAAGTGGAAGACGGGAGGGATCAGAAAGGAAAGCTACTTTATTGACATCAGAACATGTAGGGTAAAAGTGAGAGGCCAAAAATCAGGTAGAGTTGGACCTTGCAAAGGGAATTAAAACCAACAGTAAAAGGTTCTATAGCAATATAAATAAGAAGAAAACAACAAAAGAAGTGGAATCGCTAAACACTGAGGATGGAATGGAGGTTAAGGATAACCTAGGCATGGCCCAATATCTAAACAAATACTTTACCTCAGTCTTTAATGAGGAGCTTAGGGATAATAGTAGGATGACAAATGGGAATGAGGATATGAAGGTAGATATTACCACATCCGTGGTAGAGTCCAAACTTGAACAGCTTAATGGGACTAAATGGGGGGGCCCAGATAATCTTCATCCAAGAATATTAAAGGAACTGGCACATGAAATTGAAATAATTTTTAATGAATCTCATAGACTTTAAGGTCAGAAGGGACCATTATGGGGTTGTACAGTATGACTGGAGACTTGCTAACATAGTTCCTATTTTTAAGAAAGGGGGAAAAAGTGACCCGGGTAACTATAGGCCTGTTAGTTTGACATCTGTAGTATGTAAGGTCTTGTGGGGGGGGGGGGAATAATTGAAGGAGAAAGTAGTTAAGGGCGTTGAGGTTAATGTTAATTGGGACAAAATACAACATGGTTTTACAAAAGGTAGATCATGCCAAACCAACCTGATCTCCTTCTTTGAGAAGGTAACAGATTTTTTTAGACAAAGGAAACGCAGTGGATCTAATTTACCTCGATTTCAGTAAGGCATTCGATACGGTTCCACATGGGGAATTATTAGTTAAATTGGAAAAGATGGGGATCAATATGAAAACTGAAGGTTGGATAAGGAACTGGTTAAAGGGGAGACTACAATGGTGTATGGGGAGACTATGGCAAAACAATAAAGTGCCTGAAACCACTATGGCTTGTTGTTAAAGACAGCCTAGTCAGCAAGCTGTTAAAAGCAAGTCTCAGCTTGACCAAGGCAGGAGGGGAGGGGGTTTTGGGTGCCACCGAAAGGACAGCTTGACCTCGCGTCCTTCCTGATAAGAATTGAGTTAAAATTGCTGATACATGCATTTTCAAAGAGTAGGATATGCCCCAGGAATGTCTATTGAGGTCTCAAGGCTGCAAGTTCTGGAAAGACCCACACCTCGTTAATCAATAATCAGAAGGAACCTCTTGCTTGAAACTGCTTACTTAACAAGGTTTCTTTAATTACTAATGTATAAATAAGGGGGAAAAGCTTGAGACAGGTGGGACTAGTTTCAGGACTGACCTCTCCCTCTGAATGCATCTTGTGTTCCCCAGCAGCAGACGGGCTGTCGCTGTATCACTCGAAAGCCACACTCAGCTTTGGTAATTATCAAGGGTTGAGGGTGTTTTACTAACCTGTTGCGGATGGACGTGTGTAAGTGCTTGAGACTAAGTAAAGTTTAGCTTTAAGTGAAAGCACTCTTGTGTTGTCCTGTTTGTGCCAGCCATCTATCAGTCGGATGGCCGTGTCTCCCCTGATTTATTTCCTGACACCTCCTCGCACAGAGTAAAGTTACCAAGAGCTTTGGGTTGAAAGAACTCCGGGTAACTGTGGGTCATACTGAAAGGTGAACTGTCAGGCTGGAGGGAGGTTACTAGTGTAGTTCCTCAGGGATCGGTTTTGGGACCAATCTTATTTAATCTTATTATTACTGACCTTGGCACAAAAAGTGGGAATGTGCTAATAAAGTTTGCTGATGACACAAAGCTGGGAGGTATTGCCAATACAGAGAAGGACTGGGATATCGTACAGGAAGATCTGGATGACCTTGTAAACTGGAATAATAGTAATAGGATTAAATTTAATAGTAAAAAGTGCAAGGTCATGCATTTAGGGATTACTAACAAGAATTTTAGTTGTAAACTGGGCAGTCATCACTTGGAAGTAATAGAGGAGCAGAAGGACCTTGGTGTATTGGGTGATCACAGCATGACTATGAGCCGCCAATGTGATGTGGCCATGAAGAAAGCTAATGCAGTCTTGGGATGCATCAGGCGAGGTATTTCCAGTAGCGATAAGGAGGTGTTAGTACTGTTATACAAGGCACTGGTGAGACCTCATCTGGAATACTGTGTGCAGTTCTGGTCTCCCATGTTTAAGAAGGATGAATTCAAACTGGAACAGGTACAGAGAGAGGCTACTAGGATGATCTGAAGAATGGAAAACCTGTCTTATGAAAGGAGACTCAAGGAGCTTGGCTTGTTTAGCCTAACCAAGAGAAGGCTGAGGGGAGAGATGATTGCTCATTATAAATATATCAGAGGGATAAATACCAGGGAGGAAGAGGAATTATTTAAGATCAATATCAATGTGGACACAAGAACAAATGGATATAAACTGGCCATCAGGAAGTTTAGACTTTGAAATTAGATGAAAGTTTCTAACCATCGGAGGACTGAAGTTCTGGAACAGCCTTCCCGGGGGAGCAATGGGGGCAAAAGACATATCTGGCTTCAAGACTAATCTTGTTAAGTTTATGGAGGGGATGGTATGATGAGAGAGCTTAATTTTGGCAATTAATTGATCTTTGACTTAGCGGTAAATATGCCCAGAGGCCTGTGATGGGATGTTAGATGGGTTGGGATCTGAGTTACTACAGAGAATTCTTTCCTGGGTGCTGGCTGGTGAGTCTTGCCCACATGCTCAGGGTTTAGCTGATCGCCATATTTGGGGTCGGAAAGGAATTTTCCTCCAGGGCAGATTGGCAGAGGCCCTGGAGGTTTTCCGCCTTCCTCTGTAGCGTGGGGCATGGGTCACTTGCTGGAAGATTCTCTGCATCTTGAAGTCTTCAGACCATGATTTGAGGATTTCAATAGCTCAAACATAGGTTAGGGGTTTCTTACAGGAGTGGGTGGGTGAGACTTTGTGGCCTGCGTTGCACAGGAGGTCGGACTAGATGATCATAATGGTGCCTTCTGACCTTAGTCTATGTATCTATGAATACTGTGGGAGACCATATCAAAAGCTTTGCTAAAGGCAAGCTATATCACATCCACCTCTTTCCCCATATCCACAGCCAGTTATCTCATCATAGAAGGCAATCAGGTTTGTCAGACCCCCCTGTACAATGTGATGGACTCTGAGATGGGCTTCAAGACTTGCCATCGTGGGATGGTCTCATCCCACTTACAGATGGGCATAGCAGGTGCCTGTTCTGCCTGGGAGAATCTCATGTCTCAGACAGATGCTCTGTCTCCCTGTCGTTCTCCACCCAGACCAGAAAATCACAGGATGCCTGAAGCTGTGTCTCCTGAAGCAGTTGCTGAAAGTAGATTCAGACTCAGAACAAAGAGGACCAAGTTCTCTGATAACACTGGATCTATGGAGCAGGCGGGAGAGGCTTAAGTTGACAATGGATAAATCAGCTCTGAGTTAGCCACCAGCACCATCAAAAGCATTGACCCCAATGATGATCCCAGAACCCGGGTTCTCTCAGTTGTTTGTGCTGAGACTGGTCTCCCAATCCACAAAGATAGAGGGTGCACAGAATTCTGGGGTCAAGGTTTGTGAAATAGATCCATATCCCCACACACATAGTGTGACGGTGCCACTCATAAGGCTTTATGGAAATATGTTTATGTATGTGTGTGAGTGTAATTAGAATCTGTTTTATGTTACATATGCCATGTAACACATCTCTGTAAAGGTCATGATCTACTGAATCTATTAATCCTACTTGTATGCATGTATCATTTTTGTATTCGAAGTTATGAATATTGGCTGCTGTGATACAGCATGGCCAGAGGGCAGCAGGAGAGTGTTAGCAGGGAGCCTTATTCCCTGCAAGGGGTGGAAGGTTTGCTATAGATTAACTAGAGCACCTGAAGCCAATTAGAGTACCAGCAGTGAGTCACATGATATAAACCCCTGCTTCAGGTCAGACAGTGTGGGTTGTTGGAGCAGGAAGGTTTGGTTGGAGCAGAGAGTGGTTTGAAGGAGTTGAAGCAGAGAACAGTTTTGAAGAGAGACAAAAGGAAACTTTGGAAGAGTGCTGCGGTGGGCTGAGAAGTCCAAAAACCCTAGGTAAGGAGCACCTGGCTTGTGCAGAAGGAAGGCAAGAAGCCCCTCCACAAGCTGAAGGGCAGGAGAGGGAAGTAACCCAGGGGAAGGAACCACCAGTACAAATGGTTCACCACTAACCTCAGGGCCCCTGGATTGGGACCTGGAGAAGAGGGTGAGCCCAGGTCCCTCCCTCTCCACTCCACTCCTCAAGGACACTAGTGGGGTAATTAAAAATACCGGTTCAGAGGCAAGCAATGGCACCCTGAACCTTCCCCAAAGAAGAGAGAGCGCGAGACCCAGCATAACAGTACCAGCAATTTGCCACACTGCATACTTGTTTGATTCTAAGGGTATGTCTACACTACGAAATAAGGTCGAATTTATAGAAGTCATTTTTTAGAAATCGTTTTTATACAGTCGATTGTGTGTGTCCCCACACAAAATGCTCTACATGCATTAAGTCGGCTAGCGTCGACTTCTGGAGCGTTGCACTGTGGGTAGCTATCCCGCAGTCTCTGCCACCCATTGGAATTCTGGGTGGAGATCCCAATGTCTGATGGTGCAAAAACATTGCCGCGGGTGGTTCTGGGTACATGCCGTTGGGGCCCTGTCATAGGGTCTCACCCCCACTTTGAGCTTTTGGGTTCAAAGATGGGGACCCGCATGTATTCTCCCCCCACCCTAACCCTTAGGGTAGGTTTCCTTCTCGCTGCCACCACTCGATTGATTCGGTGAATCGAGACACCCCTCTGTACCCCCCTCCTCCTCCTTCCAGAGACTTTCCTGGGGAAGCACAGATCAAATCACAGAGGGAGAAAGATTCCTTTCACTTCCCTCTCCCTTCCCTGCTTTCTCTGCTTGGAGACAACCCTTGTCTCCACAGAGTGACGCCTAGCTTCCTTCCCCTGAATCCACAGGTAAGGAACTTAACCAAGTCCTGAACCTAAAAGAGTTTATTAAAAGAATAAAAAAAAGAAAAAATACACAATCTCTATGAATCCAAGATAGACATTCATAGGGTCTAATCTTATTAATCCTTGGAGAAATTTCTCCCTTTTCCTCAGTACAAACAATACAGGCAAAATTACGAATAATCAATAACAAACACACAGAATAGCAGACACAGGATTCTTATATGAAATTACCCAGTACTTCTAATACTCACTAGCTTGAATAGAAGAAATTAGTTCAGAAAGATGAGCAGACTTGATTAAGCGTCTGGGCTGGTGTAGTTCCAGACGGCTAAGAACAAAACAAAGAACACAGAGACCCAAGTTCCCGCTCTCTGGGATTTTCAAATTCTCTTCCCTGATTGGTCCTTTGGTCAGGTGTTTCACCAGGTCTGTGTTAACCCTTTACAGGTAGAACTTAACCCTTAACTAACTACTTATGACACGCCCCCCAAATCACCAACAGTGGGAGCACTGGCGGTGATTTCCTCCTAAACTGTAAAAGCAACAGAGTAATAAACACATGCACTATTACATATACTACTAAGCATATAACATGTAAAGAACACTTTTTAGCCACTAGATTCTGGGAAACTGTCATGAGAGAGTGCTTCAGCAACTTTGTTGGAAGCTCCTGAAATGTGTTGAATTTCAAAATCAAAGTCTTGGAGAGCTAAACTCCATCTGATAAGTTTGTTGTTGTTTCCCTTGTTAGTATGAAGCCACTTTAGTGCAGCATGATCGGTTTGTAGCTGGAACTGCCATCCCCAAACGTATGGGCGTAGCTTTTCCAAGGCATACACAATGGCGTAACACTCTTTTTCACTGACGGACCAGTGGCTTTCCCTCTCAGACAGCTTCTTGCTGAGAAACACGACAGGATGGAAGTTGTGATCCGGTCCTTCCTGCATTAGTACCGCTCCTACCCCACGTTCAGATGCATCGGTGGTAACTAGGAAGGGTTTGTCAAAGTCCGGGGCCCTTAATACAGGGTCAGAGATGAGCATCGCCTTAAGCTGGGTAAAGGCTTCCTGACACTCATCAGTCCACTTAACTGCATTTGGCTGGGTTTTCCTGGTCAGATCAGTTAGTGGGGCAGCGATTTGGCTGTAGTGTGGTACAAATCACCTGTAATATCCGGCCAAACCTAAGAAGGATTGGACCTGCTTCTTTGACCTTGGGACAGGCCACTGTTGGATAGCCTCCACCTTGGCCTGTAGGGGGTTGATGGTTCCTTGACCCACCTGGTGTCCTAGGTAAGTCACTCTGTTTTGGCCTATTTGACACTTTTTGGCCTTAACAGTTAGTCCTGCCTGCCTGATGCGCTCTAAAACCATTTTCAAATGTTCTAGGTGTTCGGGCCATGAATCAGAAAAAATGGCCACATCATCAAGGTATGCAACTGCACAGTCTCCCAATCCCGCTAGAAGACCATCCACCAGCCTTTGGAAGGTGGCAGGTGCATTCCGCAGTCCGAACGGAAGCACATTAAACTCATACACCCCTGCATGGGTGATGAAGGCAGATTTTTCCCTGGCAGGTTCATCCAGTGGTACTTGCCAGTACCCCTTGGTTAAGTCAATGGTAGAAATGAACTGGGCACATCCCAACTTTTCCAATAGTTCATCAGTGCGTGGCATTGGATAGTTGTCTGGACGAGTTACAGCATTTAGCTTACGGTAGTCCACACAAAAGCGTATTTCCCCATCTGGTTTGGGAACCAGAACCACTGGAGATGCCCATGCACTGGTAGAAGGGCGGATGATACCCATCTCCAACATGTTGTCAATCTCCTGTTTAATAGCAACTTTGGCATGAGGTGACACCCGGTAGGGTGGTGTTCTAATCGGGTGAGCATTACCTGTGTCAATGGAGTGGCAGGTTTGCTCGGTCCGTCCTGGGTTGGCTGAGAACAAGGGCGCGAAGTGAGTGCACAGCTCCTTGATCTGTTGCCGCTGCAGATGTTGCAGGGTTGTGGAGAGGGTCACCTCTTCCACACCACCAGTTCTTTTACCTTCGTAGTAGACACCTTCAGGCCACTCGGTGTCATCTCCTTCCTGAAATGTAAAGTGACAGACCTGTAATTCTCTGGGATAAAAGGGCTTTAGAGAGTTAACATGAAACACTTTAGGCTTTAAAGAGGAATCAGGGAATGTTATGAGGTAGTTAACAGCTCCCAGGCGCTCCTGGACCATGTATGGTCCTTCCCAAGACGCTTCCATCTTATGGGCCTGTTGCGCCTTCAAGACCATGACCTGGTCTCCTACCTTGAAGGACCGCTCCTTGGCATGTCGATCATACCAGACCTTTTGCTCCGCTTGAGCATCTCTTAAGTTCTCTTGAGCAAGGGCCCAAGAGTCTCGGAGGGTGTTTTGAAGGTTGCTTACAAAGTCCAGAATGTTAGTCCCTGGAGGAGGTGTAAACCCCTCCCATTGCTGCTTTACCAGCTGTAATGGCCCCTTAACCTCATGGCCATACACCAGCTCGAATGGTGAGAATCCTAAACTGGGATGTGGAACAGCCCTGTAGGCAAACAGCAACTGTTGTAACACTAGATCCCAATTATTGGAGTGTTCATTGACGAATTTGCGGATCATGGCCCCCAATGTTCCATTAAACCTTTCCACTAGGCCATTAGTTTGGTGGTGGTACGGGGTGGCAACCAAATGATGCACCCCATGAGTTTCCCACAGGTCTTTCATGGTCCCTGCTAGGAAATTTGTTCCCGAATCTGTTAGAATCTCAAAGGGCCAACCCACCCTGGTAAAAATGTCAGTTAAGGCCTGGCACACAGTTTGAGCCCTGGTGTTGCCTAGAGCTACTGCTTCTGGCCATCTGGTAGCAAAGTCCACAAGAGTCAGTATGTACTGCTTTCCTCTGGGGGTCTTTTTTGGGAAAGGACCCATAATATCCACAGCTACTCACTGAAATGGGACCTCAATTATGGGAAGTGGCTGGAAAGGGGCCTTGACCTGGTCTTGAGGCTTTCCTACCTTTTGGCATACCTCACAAGACCAGACATACTTGGCAACGTCCTTGCCCATCCCCTCCCAGTCGAAGGACCTTCCCAACCTGTCTTTGCTTCGGTTCACCCCAGCATGGCCACTGGGATGATCATGGGCTAAGCTTAAGAGCTTTTCCCGGTACTTCGTCGGAACTAGCAACCGTTTTTGAGGATGCCAGCCCTCCTGGTGTCCACCAGAAAGACATTCCTTGTATAAAAGTCCTTGGTCCACAACGAACCGGGATCGGTTAGTGGAGCTGAGAGGCGGTGGGTTGCTGCGTGCCGCCGCCCATGCTTTCTTGAGGCTGTCATCGGCTTCCTGCTCAGTCTGGAACTGTTCCCTTGAGGCGGGAGACACCAGTTCCTCTGGAAGTGATGTAGGTGATGAGATTGTTTCTGTTGAGTGTGAACCGCTCCCCGCTGGTGCACAAGGTGTCATTTCAGGCTCCGGCTGAGCCTCTTGGGTAGGGTTGTCTGCTGGTTTTTCCAGTTCAGGCCCGTTGTCGCCCTCTGGCGGTGGAGTTGTAATCGCTGGCGCCAGTGCTGGCGCTGGTTGCTCTTCCAGTTCCGGTTCTGGGACTAGATGTACTATGGCTGCTGTAGGTGGTGGCCTGGGATCCGGTTCCACCACCTCTGTCTGGGTCTCTGGTAACACAGACGGGGTCCCGGTGGATGGCTCAGGAACAGGGATGGGTGCAGCAGCTCGTCTGGCTTGGCTGCGTGTAACCACTCCCTCTGTTTCTGGCGGCTCAACGTGATGGGCCAAGTGGTTGCCCAGTATCATGGGGACAGAATAATTGTCATAGACAGCAAAAGTCCATGTCCCTGACCAGCCCTTGTACTGGACAGGTAAATGCGCTGAAGGTAATCTCACAGGTTTTGACATGAAGGGGCGAACTGTCACTTTGGTTTTCGGGTTGATGAATTTGGGGTCCACGAAGGTTCGGTGGATAGCTGACACATGTGCTGCAGTGTCTCTCCATGCGATAACTTCCTGTCCGTCCACTCTCAATGTTTCCCTAAAGCATACGGGTATTTGAGAGATATCTAATTCCGGGTTTCCTTGGTGTGCAGGTGCAAGGAGTTGGACCCGGTTCAGGTTCTTTGGGCATTTGGCTTTGATATGCCCCAGTTCATTGCATCCAAAACATCGCCCACTTGATGGGTCACGGGGTTGTATTGGTTTACTGGAAACTGGTGAGGTAGAAGAAGAGGTAGGGTGTGACTGTGCTTGGGTTGTAGGTGTGGGCTTGATTGGCCCTCGATGGTAAGGTTTAGTCTCGGTGGGTACCTTGTGTGATTCGCTCCCCTTGGCAGTAGCTTTCGTGTTGTCTACCGATGCCATCCATCTGGCTCCAATCTCTCCTGCCTCAGTGAGAGTTTTTGGTTTACCATCTTGGATGTAGCGTCTAACATTCTCAGGAACACCATCTAGGAACTGCTCCATCAATATCAGGAGGTGTAGGTCGTCTAGCTCCTCAACCTTGGATCCTGATATCCAGGACAAATAGTGTTTTTCCAGGTAAGCAGCGTGCTCTGGAAATGACATCTCTGGTTTCCATTTCTGGGCTCTGAAACGCTGACGGGCGTGATCAGGGGTGATGCCCATTCTGAGTCTGGCCTTGGTTAGGAACAGTGGAAAGTCGTCCATGTGGTCTCTAGGCATTTCAGCTGCCACCAGGGATAATTGTCCGCTGAGCTGTGACCTCAGCTCCATCATGTATTGTTGTTCTTTAGGAAGATGGTATCTAATACAGGCCCTCTCAAAGTTTTCTAAAAAGGCCTCAACATCATCCCCTGCCTTGTAGGCGGGAAATTTTTTCCGAGAAGTTTGATCAGTAGGTGGATGGGGTGGTGGATTATTCTGCTTAGCCTTTTCTACTTCCAGAGCCTGCATCTGGATTTCCAGATCTTTCTCTCTTAATTCCATTTGTCTGATGTGGTCTGCCTCTCTGGCTTTCTGGTCTGCCTCCATGGCTGCCATCGCCATCTTGTGTTCTCTCTCTTTGGCTTCCAGGATTTGTAATTGCAATCGAGCAAGCTCTAGTTGGTCACTTGTTTCCGTCATGTCTGTGCCTTGGGGTGCTGGCCACACCCCTCCCTGTTTATGATAACTTGAGTAAAGAAAGGGTAATTAATCCTGTGTATAGCAAATTGTGTGTTGTATCTCTATTGTTCTGTACTGAGCAACAGGGAAAATCTAAAAAACTCTGTCTCTCTGCGAGAAAAGTCTAGTGAAATCCTCGCAGGGATCAGTGGCTTCCTGCCTTCTGCATTTCAAAAGTCACAGGAAAAAAAAACTGGCTTCAGGATCTTTCTCTCCTCACCAAACCTGTTTTCCCTGTTGGACGGGATGAGCTCCAAGGAGCACTTCCCCCCCACCCAAGGAATCCTGATCACACAAAGGAAGGACACACCTCCTTCCAGCCCTGTATTGAAAATGCTTCTGTGGTAGAAAACCTCTAGCAATGGGTTCGACACACCGCTGTGCCACCATGTCATAGGGTCTCACCCCCACTTTGAGCTTTTGGGTTCAAAGATGGGGACCCGCATGTATTCTCCCCCCACCCTAACCCTTAGGGTAGGTTTCCTTCTCGCTGCCACCACTCGATTGATTCGGTGAATCGAGACACCCCTCTGTACCCCCCTCCTCCTCCTTCCAGAGACTTTCCTGGGGAAGCACAGATCAAATCACAGAGGGAGAAAGATTCCTTTCACTTCCCTCTCCCTTCCCTGCTTTCTCTGCTTGGAGACAACCCTTGTCTCCACAGAGTGATGCCTAGCTTCCTTCCCCTGAATCCACAGGTAAGGAACTTAACCAAGTCCTGAACCTAAAAGAGTTTATTAAAAGAATAAAAAAAAGAAAAAATACACAATCTCTATGAATCCAAGATAGACATTCATAGGGTCTAATCTTATTAATCCTTGGAGAAATTTCTCCCTTTTCCTCAGTACAAACAATACAGGCAAAATTACGAATAATCAATAACAAACACACAGAATAGCAGACACAGGATTCTTATATGAAATTACCCAGTACTTCTAATACTCACTAGCTTGAATAGAAGAAATTAGTTCAGAAAGATGAGCAGACTTGATTAAGCGTCTGGGCTGGTGTAGTTCCAGACGGCTAAGAACAAAACAAAGAACACAGAGACCCAAGTTCCCGCTCTCTGGGATTTTCAAATTCTCTTCCCTGATTGGTCCTTTGGTCAGGTGTTTCACCAGGTCTGTGTTAACCCTTTACAGGTAGAACTTAACCCTTAACTAACTACTTATGACAGGCCCTCTCCATGAAAGCAACAGCAGACAATTGTTTCATGCCTTTTCTCCTAGGTTACCTGTGCAGACGCCATACCGTGGCAAGCATGGAGCCCGCTCAGCTGATCATCACTGTATGTCTCCTGGGTGCTGACAGACGTAGGACTGCATTGCTACACAGCAGCACCTCATTGCCTTTTGGCAGCAGAACGGTGCATTACGACTGGTAATCATTGTCAGTGAGGTCAGTCAGGGGCACCTGGACAGACATGGGAGTGACTCAGCCAGGTCATTTTCCATTTTCTGCCGAGAACCCAGGAGATGACAATGGCTAGCAGTTGTAATGCACCGTCTGCTGCCAGCCTAAGATGTACAAGATAGAGTGGATCAAAACAGGAAATAGACCAGATTTGTTTTGTATTCATTTGCTCCCTGCCTCCCTCCATGAAATCAATGGCCTGCTAAACACAGGGTTTTGAGTTCAGTCCTTGATGGGGCCATTCTGTGTGACAGTTGTTTGTGTTTCTCTTTGATGTAAAGCCACCCTCCTTGTTGATTTTAATTCCCTGTAAGCCATGTCGTCCGTCGTCCCACTCAGATCACCACGGCAATTATGAGCACTTTAAACACCACGCACGTTATCCTGGAGTATATGCAGAACCAGAACCTGTCAAAGCAAAGCCAAGTGAGGAGGCGATGGCAGTGTGGTGACGAGACTGATGAGGACATAGATGTGGACAGACTTCTCACAAAGTACGGGCCCTGGCAATATGCACATCATGGTGTTAATGGGGCAGGTTCATGCCGTAGAACTCCAATTCTGGGCCTGGGAAACAAATATAGACTGGTGGGACTGCATAGTGTTGCAGGTCTACAACGATTCCCAGTGGCTGCAAAACTTTCGCATGCGTAAGGGCACTTTAATGGAACTTTGACTTGCTTTCCCCTGCCCTGAAGCACAAGAATACCAAGATGAGAGCAGCCATCACAGTTCACACGTGAGTGGCAATAGCCTTCTGGAAGCTTGCAACGCCAGACAGCTACCAGTCAGTCGGGAATCAATTTGGAGTGGGCAAATTACTGTGGGGGTGCTGTGATCCAAGTAGCCCACATAGTGAAAGAGCTGCTGATATCAAGGGTAGTGACTCTGGGAAATGTGCAGGCCATAGTGGATGGCTTTGCTGCAATGGGATTCCTAACTGTGGGGGGGGCGATAGATGGAACCCATATCCCTATCTTGGCACCGGAGCATCAGGGCACCCAGTACGTAAACCGCAAGGGGTACTTCTCCATGGTGCTGCAAGCACTGGTGGATCACAAGGGACGTTTCACCAACATCCACGTGGGATGGCCAGGGAGGGTTCATAACACTCACGTCTTCAGAAGCACTACTCTGTTTAAACGGCTGCAGCAAGGGAATTACTTCCCAGACCAGAAAATAACCGTTGGGGATGTTGAAATGCCTATAGTTATCCCTGGGGCCCTAGCCTACCCCTTAATGCCATGGCTCATGAAGCCATACACAGGCAGCCTGGACAGTAGTCAGGAGCTGTTCAACTATAGGCTGAGCAAGTGCAGAATGGTGGTAGTATGTGCATTTGGATGTTTAAAAGTACGCTGGGGCAGTTTACTGACTCAGATAGACCTCAGCAAAACCAATATTTCCATTATTATTACTGCTTGCTGTGCGCTCCACAATATCTGTGAGAGTAAGGGGGAGACGTTTATGGCAGGTGGGAGGTTGAGGCAAATTGTCTGGCCACTGATTACGCGCAGCCAGACACCAGGGCGGTTAGAGTACAGGAGCGTTTGGTGGGCATCAGAGAAGCTTTGAAAACCAGTCTCATGACTTTAAAACTTTAAAATTGTTGAAGGCCAGTCTTCTGTTGCTTGGGCAATCCTCTGGGGTGGATTGGCTGGGTGGCCGGAGGCCCCCCCCACTGCGTTCTTGCGCATCGAGACTATGGAACTTGGGGAGGAAGGTGGTTGGTTACACAGGGGCTGTAGCGGTGGTCTGTGCTCCTGCTGCCTTTCCTGTAACTCAACCACACGCTCGAGCATATGAGTTTGATGCTCCAGCAGCCTGAGCATTGATTCTTGCCTTCTGTCAGCAAGCTGACGCCACCTATCATCTTCAGCCCGCCACTTACTCTCTTCAGCCCACCACCTCTCCTCGTGTTCATATTGCGCTTTCCTGCGCTCTGACATTGTCTGCCTCCACGCATTCTGCTGTGCTCTGTCAGTGTGGGAGGACAGCAGGAACTCAGAGAACATTTCAGCCCAAGTGTGTTTTTTCGCCTTCTAATCTTCGCTAGCCTCTGTGAAAGAAAAACATTTGCGGCTCGTGGAGGAAAAGGGAAAGTGGTAGTTTAAAAAGACACATTTTAGAGAACAATGGGTACACTATTTCATGTTAAACCTTGTCGTTCACATTACATAGCACATGTGCTTTCGTTACAAGGTCGCATTTTGCCTCTTATACTGAGGATCTGCCAGTTTGGTGTGAAAGATCACTCACGCAGTGCCAGGCAACAGAATTCGGCTTGCAGGAGCGATGGTAAACCACAGTTTTTTGGCTTCTTTAACCTTTATAACATGTGGGAATGGTTTCAAACAGCAGCGCCCTCATTTCCCATACCAAGCAGCCGTTGGGTTGGCCATTTAAAATGGGTTGGAAATTTAAAAGGAGGGGCCGCGGTTTGCGGTTTAGCATGCAGCACAAACCCCAAAAAAACCCCTCCCCCCCACACACACCCAATTCTCTGAGATGATCGCTTCACCCCTCTCCCACACCGCGTGGCTAACAGCGGGGAACATTTCTGTTCAGCCACAGGCAAACAGCCCAGCAGGCTGAATGTCCCACCGCTGAATGTCCCCTTAATAAAATCACCCTATTACAACAAGGTGACCATGAATGATATCACTCTCCTGAGGATAACACAGAGAGATAAGGAACGGATGCTTTATTATGCAATGATTCCAGACTACATGGTACTGGCCTGGTGTGGTAAAGTGTCCTACAATGGCGGACAGAATAAGGCTGCCCTCCCCAGAAATCTTTTGCAAAGGCTTTGGGAGTACATCCAGGACGGTTTTATGGAGATATCCCTGGAGGATTTCCGCTCCATCCCCAGACACGTTAACAGACTTTTCCAGTAGCTGTACTGGCCGCAAATGCCAGGGCAAATTAATCATTAAACATGCTTGCTTTTAAACCATGTGTGATATTTACAAAGGTACACTCACTAGAGATCCCTTGTCCACCCTCAGGGTCTGGGAGCCAGCCTTGGGTGGGCTTGGAGGTTACTGGCTCCAGGTCCAGAGTGAAAAACATATCCTGGCTGTTGGGGAAACTGGTTTCTCCGCTTCCTTGCTGTGAGCTATCTTCAATCTCTTCATCGTCCTCATCCCCAAAACCCGCTTCCGTGTTGTGAGCTTCTCCATTGATGGAGTCAAAGCACAGGGTTGGGGTAGTGGTGGCTGCACCCCCTAGCATGGCATGCAGCTCAGCATAGAAGTGGCATGTTTGGGGCTCTGACCCACAGCGGCCGTTTGCTTCTCTGGTTTTTTGGTAGGCTTGCCTTAGCTCCTTAATTTTCACACGGCACTGCTGTATGTCCCTGTTATAGCCTCTGTCCTTATAGATTCATAGAGTCTAAGACTGGAAGGGACCTCGAGAGGTCATTGAGTCCAGTCTCCTGCCCTCATGGCAGGACCAAATACTGTCTAGACCATCTCAGATAGACCTTTATCTAACCTACTCTTAAATATCTCCAGAGATGGAGATTCCACAACCTCCCTAGGCAATTTATTCCAGTGTTTAACTACCCTGACAGTTAGGAACTTTTTTCCTAATGTCCAACCTAAATCTCTCTTGCTTCAGTTTAAGCCCATTGCTTCTTGTTCTATCCTTAGAGGCTAAGGTGAACAAGTTTTCTCCCTCCTCCTGATGACACCCTTTTAGATACTTGAAAACTGCTATCAGGTCCCCTCTCCGTCTTCTCTTTTCCAAACTAAACAAACCCAATTCTTTTAGCTTTCCTTCGTAGGTCACGTTCTCAAGACTTTTAATCATTCTTGTTGCTCTTCTCTGGACCCTCTCCAATTTCTCCACATCTTTCTTGAAATGCAGTGCCCAGAACTGGACACACTACTCCAGTTGAGGCCTAACCAGCGCAGAGTAGAGCGGAAGAATGACTTCTTGTGTCTTGCTCATAACACACCTGTTAATGCATCCCAGAATCATGTTTGCTTTTTTTGCAACAGCATCACACTGTTGACTCATATTTAGCTTGTGGGTCACTATAACCCCTAGATCTTTCTGCCATACTCCTTCCTAGACAGTCTCTACCCATTCTGTATGTGTGAAACTGATTGTTCCTTCCTAAGTGGAGCACTTTGCATTTGTCTTTATTAAACTTCATCCGGTTTACCTCAGACCATTTCTCCAATTTGTCCAGATCATTTTGAATTATGACCCTGTCCTCCAAAGCAGTTGCAATCCCTCCCAGTTTGGTATCATCTGCAAACTTAATAAGTGTACTTTCTATGCCAACATCTAAGTCGTTGATGAAGATATTGAACAGACCCGGTCCTAAAACAGACCCCTGCGGAACCCCCCTTGTTATACCTTTCCAGCAGGATTGGGAACCATTAATAACTACTCTGAGTACGGTTATCCAGCCAGTTATGCACCCACCTTATAGGAGCCCCATCTAAATTGTATTTGCCTAGTTTATTGATAAGAATATCATGCAAGACCATATCAAATGCCTTACTAAAGTCTAGGTATACCACATCCACCGCTTCTCCCTTATCCACAAGACTCGTTATCCTGTCAAAGAAAGCTATCAGATTGGTTTGACACGATTTGTTCTTTACAAATCCATGCTGGCTATTCCCTATCACTTTACCACCTTCCAAGTGTTTGCAGATGATTTCCTTAATTACTTGCTCCATTATCTTCCCTGGCACAGAAGTTAAACTAACTGGTCTGTAATTTCCTGGGTTGTTTTTATTTCCCTTTTTTAGAGATGGGCACTATATTTGCCCTTTTCCAGTCTTCTGGAATCTCTCCTGTCTCCCATGATTTCCCAAAGATAAAAGCTAGAGGCTCAGATACCTCCTCTGTTAGCTCCTTGAGTATTCTAGGATGCATTTCATCAGGCCCTGGTGACTTGCAGGCATCTAACTTTTCTAAGTGATTTTTAACTTGTTCTTTTTTATTTTATCTTCTAAACCTACCCCCTTCCTTTTACCATTCACTATGTTAGGCATCCCTTCAGACTTCTCGGTGAAGATCGAAACAAAGAAGTCATTATGCATCTCTGCCATTTCCAAGTTTCCTGTTACTGTTTCTCCCTCTTCACTGAGCAGTGGGCCTACCCTGTCTTTGGTCTTCCTCTTGCTTCTAATGTATTGATAAAAAGTCATCTTGTTTCCCTTTATTCCTGTAGCTAGTTTGAGCTCATTTTGTACCTTTGCCTTTCTAATCTTGCTCCTGCATTCCTGTGTTGTTTGCCTATATTCATCCTTTGTAATCTGACCTAGTTTCCATTTTTTATGACTCCTTTTTATTTTTCAGATCATGCAAGATCTCGTGGTTAAGCCAAGGTGGTCTTTTGCCACATTTTCTATCTTTTCTACCCAGCCGAATAGCTTGCTTTTGGGCCCTTAATAGTGCCCCTTGGAAAAACTGCCAACTCTCCTCAGTTGTTTTTCCCCTCAGTCTTGATTCCCATGGGACCTTACCTATCAGCTCTCTGAGCTTACCAAAATCTGCCTTCCTGAAATCCACTCTCTATTTTGCCAGTACTCCCTTCTACCCTTCCTTAGAATTGCAAACACTATGATTTCATGATCACTTTCACCCAAGCTGCCTTCTACTTTCAAATTCTCAACGAGTTCCTCCCTATTTGTTAAAATCAAATCTAGAACAGCTTCCCCCCTAGTAGCTTTTTCCACCTTCTGAAATAAAAAGTTGTCTGCAATGCAGTCCAAGAACTTATTGGATAATCTGTGCCCTGCGGTGTTATTTTCCCCAACATATATCTGGATTGTTGAAGTCCCCCCATCACCACCAAATCTTGGGCTTTGAATGATTTTGTTAGTTTTTTAAAAAAAGCCTCATCCACCTTTCACCTGGTTAGGTGGCCTGTAGTAGAGTCCTAGCACGACATCACCCTTGTTTTTTACTCCTTTTGGCCTAACCCAGAGACTCTCAACACTTCCATCTCCTATGTCCATCTCCACCTCAGTCCATGTGTGTACATTTTTAATGTACATTCTCTTGGAGACTTTTTTCAAATGTTTTGGCATTTCGTTTATTGGAACGGAGTTCAGCTAGCATGGATTTGTCTCCCTATACAGCAATCAGATGCCGTACCTACCGTTCAGTCCATGCTGGAGCGCTTTTGTGATCCTGGGACTCCATCATGGTCACTTCTGCTGATGAGATCTGCACTCACCTGCATCTTGCCACGCTGGTCAAACAGGAAATGAGATTCAAAAGTTTGCAGGCCTTTTCCTATCTACCTGGCAAGTGCATCTGAGTTGAGAGTGCTATCCAGAGTGGTCACAATGGAGCACTCTGGGATAGCTCCCAGAGGCCAATACCGTCAAATTGCGTCCACACTACCCCAAATTCGACCCGGCAAGGCCAATTTCAATGCTAATGCCCCCGTCAGAGGTGGAGTAAAAAAATCTTTTTTAAAACCCCTTTAATTAAAAAAAAAAAAAAAAAAAAAAAAAAAGGCTTTGTCGTGTGGACGGATCCAGGCTTAAATCGAGGTAACGCTGCTAAATTCGACCTAAAATCGTAGTGTAGACCAGGTCGAAGTAGGCTGTAGTGAAGCAGTTGATCAGCTTCCTGAGAAAAGACTATTCTCAAGTAAGTGCCCAATCAGGAAACACTTAAGTCAACAATGAACTTGAAGACACCAATCCACATCTGGGCTTTCCTAGGAATGGGGCCTGGCTGGTAAAGAGCTCAGTCATTCATGGACATGTGACTTGCCCATGTGACTCCAAAA
This sequence comes from Cuora amboinensis, assembly GCA_004028625.2. NCBI lineage: Eukaryota > Metazoa > Chordata > Testudines > Geoemydidae > Cuora > Cuora amboinensis. Next base: position 75,580 of record ML202183.1, on the reverse strand, counting down.
CTCCATCTTGGAGCTCGACTTTGCATAGGAGAGAGGAGGGGGTCTCCACCTCCAAGAAAAACTCTATTTAAGCCCAGGGGATACCCCTCCATGAGAGCCTCTCCACCCCCCAAAGATACCTGAAACTGGAACAAAGGACAGTGACTGCAAGGGGTGTGAGGGATTGCTGGACCCAGACTACAAGGAGATTAGTCTGGAAAAGGGAGCATTCTGGAACTAGTGAGGATCTTATCTGTATTCAGTTTCTTACTTTATTAGATATAGATTTGTGTGTTTTATTTTATTTTACTTGGTAATTCACTTTGTTCTGTCTGTTACTACTTGGAACCACTTAAATCCTACTTTCTGTATTTAATCAAATCACTTTTTACTTATTAATTAACCCAGAGTATGTATTAATATCTGAGGGTGGGTCAAACAGCTCTGCATATCTCTCTAGAAGTGTTATAGAGGGCGAACAATACATGAGTTTACCCTGCATAAGCTTTACACAGGGTAAAACGGTTTTATTTGGGTTTTAGACCCCCTTGGGAGCTGGGCATCTGAGTGTTAAAGACACAAACATTTCTGTAAGCTGCTTTCAGGTTAAGCCTACAGCTGTTAGGGGACATGATTCAGACCTGGGTCTGGGTTTGCAGCAGGTTAGTGGGTCTGGCTCAAACCAGGCAGGGCACTGAAATCCCAAGCTGACAGGGCAGGAAAGCTGGGGCAGAAGCAATCTTGGCACATAAGTTGTCAACCCCCAGGGGGTTTCTGTGATCCAACCTGTCACACATAGACATGGGAAGATCTTGAAAGAGAAATCTTCCAAATCTCACCAGCGCACATTACCCAGCTGCAACCACTGGCACAATGTGATTAAATAGCTGTAACACAGAGCCAGTTTCTCACGTTCAACCTCCAAACCCTCCAGTGTGTAATACCTGCAAGGGAAAGGTGTGACAAATGTTTGCAATGTGGAACACTTGCAGTTTGTTACATGCCAGATCAGAAGCTACAGATTATAATGGTTTAACTATGGTCTGAATGAAATAAAGCATTGAAAAATCTGGAAAAAAAATTATGACTTGCAATCACACAATCACACTTGTCAATTACTTGAGTTTCAAGAATAATTGCTATTGTTTTTGTGGTTCAACTCTGGGGAGGGAGGGGGGCTTGACCCACATTTTTCCACTGGGTTATACGCCTGTTTACTAGACAGCAGACTGGAGATCAGGATGCCTGGGTTCTCTCCTGGGCTCTGTTGTGGTGCTGTGGTTAGTGATAGGTAACCAAATACCATATACACCATTCAGACATCCTGATAGGCAGGTCTGTTGAGTGGCTATGCTGCTATGGCCAGGGTTGTGGCTTTTTACCATATCTGGGTTTGAACATAAGAACAGATGTACTGCGTCAGACTAAAGGTTCATCTAGCCCAGTGTCTTGTCTTCTGACAGTGGCCAATGCCAGGTGCCCCAGAGGGAATGAACAGAACAGGTGATCATCCAGTGGTCCATCCCGTCGCCCATTCCCAGCTTCTGGCAGTGTTCAAACCGTATTCTGTTCCGCCTGCAGTGACCTTGTGCAGCCACTTGTCACAGGTCTGGCTGAGTGTCCCCACTGACCAGAGTGCTGTGAGGGGAATCCAGCCCCTGAATCATGGGGTGTTTTAAGCTTCCCTGGGTCTCAGCAGGATGCAGCATTTTGACCTCCCTGGTATGTTTCCTGGGCAGTGTGTCTCAGTCTCTTATCCATTCATGGAAATGAAGCCCCTCAGTACACCTGCCTTAGGCTACCATCCACCACTGACCCCCAGGCTACTCCAGTAGCTGAAACACACCTCCCAAAATCCCATCCAAGGGGTGAGCCTTGTGGGTTACAGGCTAACTCTCTCAGGGGCATGCGGTAAGCGTAGCACATAACAGACTGACTTTGCACAGGACTCAAACACAGTATTGCCCTTTACAGCACAAGCATCACACAGATCTACACAAAACCAAACCCTACCCACATGTCTCTGGCTCAGTTTCCTCCCTACTCCAGAGCACAATTTGGGCTGGGGTCAGAGTTCATCCAGCATCTTTCTGTTGCCGTGTGTCCCTTGTGTGCTGAAACCTGGAGGCTTCACCCCCAGCTCTTCTACTCTGACCTTGGCCAGTCCTTGCCCCTTCTTCTCTCCTGCCCAATGCTTCCTGTTCTATGTGGTTCTCTGGGAGTATTCTCCTGACTCTCCCAGCTTCTGTGGTTTTTAAAAGCCAGCATCACACCCTGGATTTCTGCTTGGTAACATTCCATTCCTCCAACACCAGCCCCCAGCCCCCACAGAGGGCAGGTGGAAAACAGGTTTCCCAATAGGATGCAATTGCTAGGTAGCATAACAATTGTGGGTCAAAGCACAGCCATTTCAGGCAAGCACTCCCTATTGTCCTCTGTCTGGTGAGTATCAGATGAAGGTCCTGCCAAAAATGATGGCATTCACAGACACATTCAAAAATACATTAACAACCACACGTAACAGCAACCAGCATTCATAAGGTGTGAAGGCAGATTCCCCAAAATATCACATCTCCCCACCACCTTAACGGTAAACCAGAGAGAGCACCTGTCTAATGCTTAACTGCTTTTGAAGGCTGGGGATGTGGGGTTTTATCACTGACAGGGATTAGGATGTACAGGGCAAGACAAGCAGGAGCCTGTAGAAATGAGACTTGAACTCAGGGCATGGCTACACTTGCAGATGTAGGGTGCTGGGAGTTAAACCAGCCTTCGGAGACCACAGCAGGGAAAACACTGCCGTGTGTTTACACTGTCAGCTGCAAACGCACTGGCGTGGCCACATTAGCAGCTCTTGCAATGCCACAAAGAGCAGTGCATTGTGGTAACTATCCCAGCGTGCAAGTGGCTACAATCTGCTTTTCAAATGGTGGGGGTGGGGTGGAGTGTGACAGGAAGTGTGTTGTGTATATGTGGGGGGAGAGAGAGTGGGTTTTTGGGAGGCTGAGAGTGTGTCAGCATGCTGTCTTGTAAATTCAGACAGCAGCAGACCCCCCCTCACCCCACCTCTCTCTCTCACACACTCACAGCAAGCAGCATTCCACAATAATGGTTGCTTTGTCCCAGAGCAGATAAGTAGCCGGCTGTCAGAAATGGAGCTTTGAAAGGGGATATCTGCATTCCTACAGCTGAGTTCAAAACAATGACAAGAGTTGCCACTTGACATCAGGGGATTATGGGACATTGCTGGAGGTCAATCACAGCGCAGTAATGCAACACCCTGTTCACACTGACGCCCAGGCATTTCAGCCAAGGCGCAGCAAGCGTTATGCTTCTTGTCGAGGTAGATTACCAGGAGTGCTCCAGCTGCAGAGTCCAAGCACTCTATGTGCATTGCCAGTGTGGACGGATCAGAAGTTAGGGTGCCTGGGGCTGCTTTAATGCGCTCTAACTTGAAAGTGTAGCCAAGTGCTCACACACTTGTGGCTTCTAGTGCACTGGGCTGCAGGGCACTTGATAAAGGAAAGGGGAAAGAGTCTCTCCTCTCACACTTGCGTCTGTTAACTGGTGCCTGCCTTTGACACGCAACAGAAGGTGCCTGAATGAGGGACATTCCACGAACCCCAGGAAGTTGTGAGCTCTGCAGGGCACATGGTGCTGAGCTTCCATCTTCTTTCAGGCTAATACATCACATTCAAAGGTAGCTAGAATGGTATGAACTATATATTTCTTCCCCACAGCAGCAATTCCAGCAAAGGCCTCAGGCATGTTAATGGGAGGGGAACTGCTGCAGGAGACCATCTCTCTCAGATAGACAAACTGGGACAAAGTTGAAGCTCTTTCACTTCCAGTGGTGTCAGGGCTGTGATTTTTATCTGTCTGCTCCTGGTTTAAATCACTAAGGCCTGGCATCTGGCTGCCAAGGAGCATCAGGGCTCAGAGAAACATACTAGCTGCAATGGAGCCAGTTCTCACTTCCCAGCTGCACCAATGTGTCCAATCACAGCGTGATTAAATAACAGTAACATTGGCCCAGAATGTCTGTAAGGAGCCAGAAGTCTGCCAGAGCTGGAGAACTGTGTTGGAGCAAAGCTAGTCACTAAGCCCAGAGCAGGCTCCAGAGAGAGACAATGTCTTCAGGAGTCTGGTGCCTAATGGGGAAGGAGGAGGAGGCTGCAGCAGCTTCAATTCCCCAGGCTCCTCAAGCTTTGACCTTTTTTTATTTTTCTTGGGTGGAGTTTCCAGTTCAGCAACTGCCCCAGATATCATTTCCTTTTCTCTTCCAGGCAGGGTTTTCGAGCTCTCCCCAACACCTCCTGCCCCTGCAGGGCAAGAGAAACTGAAAAGAGAAAGAATGAAGGAGGAGCTAGAAGAAACTAGCTGGAGAGGTATAATATTTTAATGATGGGTTCAGATGTAAATGATAAAAGTGTAGCTAAAATATAATCATATTTACTTTTCCAGACTCAGAGACAGCCCTGTGTGCAGTGGCAGATTAGGAGTTTGTGGTCCCTGGGCCAGAGCAAGTGGGGGCCTGTCATAAACAGATAGTTAAGGGTTAAGGTCTCTTTTACCTATAAAGGGTTAACAAGCTCAGTGAACCTGGCTAACACCTGACCAGAGGACCAATCAGGGGACAAGATACTTTAAAATCTCGGTGGAGGGAAGTCTTTGTTTGTGTCCTTTGTTTTTGGAGGTCATTCTCTCTTTGGATCTAAGAGGGGTCAGATGTACATCCAGGCTCTCCAAGCTTCCTAAAGTAGTCTCTTCTATTCAAAATAGTGAGTATTAATTAAAAAGGCGCATTAGTCTTTTATTTTGTTTTCTGTATTTGCAAATGTGTATTTTGCTGGAAGGATATTTTATCTCTGTTGCTGTAACTTGTACTTAAGCTAGCGGGGAGGGAGTCTCTTTAGTTTTATAAGCTGTATACCCTGTAAGCATTTCCATCCTGATTTTACAGAGAGAGTTTTTACTTTTCTTTCTTTTAATAAAAGCTTTTCTTTTTAAGAACCTGATTGATTTTTTCCCCTTGTTTGAGACCCCAGGGGATCAGTCTGACTCATCAGGGAGAGGTGGGGGGAAAAGAGGAGGGGGAAGTGGATTGAGAACTGGTTAAAGGACAGGGAACAAAGGGTAGGAATTAATGGTAAATTCTCAGAAATGAGAGGGGTAACTAGTGGTGTTCCCCAAGGGTCAGTCCTAGGACCAATCCTATTCAATTTATTCATAAATGATCTGGAGAAAGGGGTAAACAGTGAGGTGGCCAAGTTTGCAGATGATACTAAACTACTCAAGATAGTCAAGACCAAAGCAGATTGTGAAGAACTTCAAAAAGATCTCACAAAACTAAGTGATTGGGCAACAAAATGGCAAATGAAATTTAATGTGGATAAATGTAAAGTAATGCACATTGGAAAAAATAACCCCAACTATACATAAAACATGATGGGGGCTAATTTAGCCACAACGAGTCAGGAAAAAGATCTTGGAGTTATCGTGGATAGTTCTCTGAAGATGTCCACGCAGTGTGCAGAGGCAGTCAAAAAAGCAAACAGGATGTTAGGAATCATTAAAAAGGGGATAGAGAATAAGACTGAGAATATATTATTGCCCTTATATAAATCCATGGTACGCCCACATCTCGAATACTGTGTACAGATGTGGTCTCCTCATCTCAAAAAAGATATTCTAGCACTAGAAAAGGTTCAGAAAAGAGCAACTAAAATGATTAGGGGTTTAGAGAGGGTCCCATATGAGGAAAGATTAAAGAGGCTAGGACTCTTCAGTTTGGAAAAGAGGAGACTAAGGGGGGACATGATAGAGGTATATAAAATCATGAGTGATGTTGAGAAAGTGGATAAGGAAAAGTTATTTACTTATTCCCATAATACAAGAACTAGGGGTCACCAAATGAAATTAATAGGCAGCAGGTTTAAAACAAATAAAAGGAAGTTCTTCTTCACGCAGCGCACAGTCAACTTGTGGAACTCCTTACCTGAGGAGGTTGTGAAGGCTAGGACTATAACAATGTTTAAAAGGGGACTGGATAAATTCATGGAGGCTAAGTCCATAAATGGCTATTAGCCAGGATGGGTAAGAATGGTGTCCCTAGCCTCTGTTCGTCAGAGGATGGAGATGGATGGCAGGAGAGAGATCACTTGATCATTGCCTGTTAGGTTCACTCCCTCAGGGGCACCTGGCATTGGCCACTGTTGGTAGACAGATACTGGGCTAGATGGACCTTTGGTCTGACCCGGTACGGCCTTTCTTATGTTCTTATGTTCTAAGGTGAATCCCTCTTTGTTTTAGATTCAAGGAGTTTGAATCAGTGTGGAGCCTCTCAAGGCAACCCAGGGAGGGGAAAGTCTGGGGGGGGGGG
>ML202183.1:50024-62089 GCA_004028625.2 Cuora amboinensis | reverse complement strand
CCCAGAGCCCTCTGACTCCCAGCCGCGGCCGGGATTCAAAGGGCTCTGGGCTGCCCGCAGAGCGCTGTGTGCGGGGGATTTAGAATCCCCTCGCGGGCCACACAGTGAGGCTCTGCGGGCCGCATGCGGCCCGCGGGCCGCGTGTTGTGCAGGCCTGGCCTAAATGGTCACCTAAATGGAAGCGCCGGCCCTGGAAATAGGTATATCTCTGTTATTGATCGAGATCGCTGAGTGAGGGGACCCACTCTGAGAGCAGCGATCTGGATTTTGTTACATGTTTTGTACACTGCCTCACTCGATGGGGTCCTGATCAGTGACTGGTGCCTACATGCTATGGCAATAAAAACAAAATATTATAACATGTTCTGGTCCTATCTATTTCCTACCTGCTGCGTTTTATATACAGTGTACTCAACGTTGCCTATTACACTGGTTTATTATTTCCCATGATGGGAACAGAAAAATCTATGTCTGAGAGAGGTGGGTTTTATGGGACTGTGGTGAAGAAAAAATTCTAAAGCTGTCATTTTAATTACTAAAAGGAAATGTCCTGACACCTACTATTTTAGGGTCAGATTATTAAAACCTCTCAGTCTTGGTCTAACCTGCTGCCCCTGTTAGTCATTTCAAGTTTTCCTGTTGACTTCAGTGGGGCACAATGCCAGTGCTCAGTGATTTTCAAAATCCTGCCCTTAATTCTCTTAATTCATATTCAGGGGAGTTTGTTCTCCCTCTCTCTCTTTCTTTTTTTGGGTCATGGGACATTAATATCATTTTACACTGATCTGTTCTTTTTTGTGCAGACTACAGGATGACTGCTGTCACAGCTTAATATGCAAATTAGTTCACATAAGAATTCATTTATCCCTATTTTTATTTAATGGGTCCTTTGCAAACTTCTGTTCCTCAAACTTTAATATCCAGCTTGTCCTAATCACTGCAGCCTACTCATTAAGTTATACTGTTGTTATGGTCTTTTTACTCTTCCTGTTGTCTAGAAAGATGAAGGTTCTTTCATTCTGCCACAGCTCCAGATTCAGCTCCTCTCTGCCTGGTTTTATTATTTATTTTATAATTATTTATATTGACAAGTTGGAACCAGGTAGGAATCCTCACGGCCTCTGCTGCTTCCTGCAGTGCCTTACAAATGGGCTGAACTTTATGCACTGTGAGCAGTCCCAGGCCTGGTCTACACTACGTGTTTAAACCGAATTTAGCAGCATTATACCGATTTAACCCTGCACCCGTCCACACAATGAGGTCCTTTATTTCGATATAAAGGGCTCTTTAAACCGGTTTCTGTACTCCTCCACGACGAGAGGAGTAGCGCTGAAATCAGTATTACCATGTCGGATTAGGGTTAGTGTGGCCGCAAATCGACGGTATTGGCCTCCGGGAGCTATCCCACAGTGCACCATTGTGACCGCTCTGGAAAGCCATCTGAACTCGGATGCACTGGCCAGGTAGACAGGAAAAGCCCCGCAAACTTTTGAATTTCATTTCCTGTTTGCCCAGCATGGAACTCTGATCAGCACAGGTGGCGATGCAGTCCCAAATCCAAAAAGAGCTCCAGCATGGACCGTATGGGAGATACTGGATCTGATCGCTGTATGGGGAGACAAATCTGTTGTATCAGAGCTCCATTACAGAAGACGAAATGACAAAGCATTTGAAAAAATCTCCAGGCTATGACAGACAGAGGCCACAGCAGGGACTCAGCACAGTGCTGTGTGACAAGCGTAACGGAAAGCCAAAGAATCAAATGGACGCTCATGGAGGGAAGGAGGGGGGACCGAGGACTCCAGCTATCCCACAGTCCCTGCAGTCTCCGAAAAGCATTTGCATTCTTGGCTGGGCTCCAAGTGCCTGAAGGGTCAAAAACATTTTCCCGGGTGTATGTCGTCAGGGTGTATGTCGTCAATTTACACCCTTCCCCCCCCCGAAAGAAAAGGGGGAAAAAATCGTTTCTCGCCTTTTTTCAATGTCACCCTATGTCTACTGCATGCTGCTGGTAGACGGGGTGCTGGAGCGCTAAACAGCAGCATCCTCTCCTCTCCTCTCCTCTCCTCTCCCTGGTGGCAGACGGTACAGCACAGAAGGACTGGTATCTGTCCTTGTCATCAGCCCATGAGTGCTCCTGGCTGGCCTCGGTGAGGTCGGCTGGGGGTGCCTGGGTAAAAATAGGAATGACTCCTGGTCATTCCCAGCAGATGGTACAGAACGGCTGGTAACCATCCTCATCATAGCAACTGGGGGCATCAGCCTCCCCCCCCCCATGTCTAAAGAAAAGATTCTGTACTGCCTGGACTATCATAGCAGCGGAAGGCTGGTCTCCTCTCCCCCCTTACCCTTTAATGTCCTGCCTGGACTATCATAGCAGCTGGAGGCTGTGCTCCTCTCCCCCCCAACCCTTTAATGTCCTGCCTGGACTATCATAGCAGCTAGAGGCTTCCTCCCCCTCATTTTATCTCACTAAAAAGTCTGTGTTTCTTATTCCTGCATTCTTTATTACTTCATCACACAAATACGGGGATAACTGCCACGGTAGCCCAGGAGGGTTGGGGGGGGAGGGAAGCAACGGGTGGGGTTGTTGCAGGGGCACCCCCTAGAATGGCATGCAGCTCATCATTTCTGCGGGATCTCTGGGGCTCTGACATGGAGCGGCTGTGCTCTCTGGTTCTCTAGTACACTTTCCCCATATTCTAGGCTGGACTGACTCTATTTTTAGACAAAACATAGGAAGGGAATGACCCCCGGGAATCATTCCCATTTTTGCCTATGCGCCCCCGGCCGACCTCAGCGAGGCCAGCCAGGAGCACCCATGATAGCAGCAAATGGTACAGAACGACTGATAACCGTCATCTCATCACCAGTTTACAATGGCAGTCGGTGCAATATGACTGGTAACCATCTCTGCTATCTTGCAAAGGCAAATGAATGCGGCTATGTAGCAGTGCAGTACCGCATCTGTCAGCAGCATCCAGTACACATATGGTGACAGTGACAAAAGGCAAAACGGGCTCCATGATTGCCATGCTATGGCATCTGCCAGGGCAATCCAGGGGAAAAGGGCGCGAAATGATTGTCTGCCGTTGCTTTCCCGGAGTAAGGATTGAGTGACGACATTTACCTAGAATCACCCGCGACACTGTTTTTGCATTGGGATCTCAACCCAGAATTCCAATGGGCAGGGGAGACTGCAGGAACTATGGGATAGCTACGGGATAGCTACTCACAGTGCAATGCTCCGGAAATCGACACTAGTCTCGGTACATGGATGCACATCGCCGAATTAATGTGCTTAGTGTGGCCGCGTGCACTCTACTTTATACAATCTGTTTTACAAAACCGGTTTATGTAAAATTGGAATAATCCCGTAGTGTAGACATACCCCCAGTGAAGTCAATAGAAGTAATCCCAGTGTGTAAATGTAAGCACAGAGCGGCAACAGGGCCTTACTTGTTGTTTTTTAGCTGTGATTCTGTTGTTTTTGGACTATTTGATCTGACCTGGGGGTAATTCACAGTCTGTTTGTTCATACATGTATTTTGTAAAGATTGCCAAGAAGGCCCAGCTCATTGGATGGACACTCTTTTACTGCGGAGTAATACAAACTTAAAGCATTAAAATGATTAGGTTTTATATTGATAAAAAGAGCCCATCACTCTCTCTTTAGTTGCAAACACAAAGGTGAATGGACCAATAGCAGTTTGGTTGATTGGTTTTGTTTGGTTTGTTTTAAAAACACCTTCCTGCCTCCCTAAGCCTTCAGGACTAATAACTCCCCAACACACCTTATCTCAATGACATCCTCTTTCTGCCATTCCCTTCCCGACAGAGAATGCACTCTAGATATACCAGACCAATGGGGTGTTACAGAACTGAAGATCCTTCACTGAAAGCTTCCCACCACCATTCTTCTCCCACTAAATCCAGTGGGACTGTAAGACTGAGCATCCCAGCTGCTCCCCGCCACCTTTGTAGCACATGAGGAGAGAGGTGGTAGTCTGGTCCAAAACCATTTAGTGCTTCATGTGTCAAAAACCAAACACCTTGAATTGCACCAGAAATATACTGGGAACCAGAGTAGATCCCAGCGCTAGGGTCACAGAATTCTGTTTGAAGAGCACAGATAAGGAAACAGGAGGTGACAGTCTGCAGGAGCTGCCAACTAGTCCTCAGGTGATAACGGGATTCCCACACTGCAAACCTGAGCACCGAAAGCTGGCAAGGCCCTGAGGTGCTGATCCAAATCCCACTGAAATCACTCAGATTCTTTCCATTGACGTCAGCAGGGTTGGGATCAGGTCCCCAGCCACTTACTTTCTTTCCCTAGTTTACCAGGCCTAATCCTACTCTCTATGCAGAGCATGCTACTGCAAGGGGCAGCAGAATTGAGGGGGCATACGTAAAATATTTTTTCTTTTTGAATTACTTTTCTTTTGTGTCCTGGTCAGGGCTGGACCTAGGGACAGGTGACTGCTGGGGTGCCAGGCTTGGAGGGTGCCAGGCTCAGGGGGCTGTTTTTGTTGTTAGCAATAAAAGAGAAAATAAAATGTTTGAAATAAAATGCCCTTAAATCTGGCCCTGTTACCATTCTAAGTCTGTCCCCTGATATAACACTATTTAATACTTGTCCACCTAATGTTGGTGCACAATTAAATTTCTTGATGATAGTACATTTCAGTTATACTTAAAATTAAAAAGTTTCTATAAGATTTACAGATCCTAGCATGCAAATTTATCACCTTATGTGGCAGAGATAAATCATGCATCAAATGAGCTACAGATGTGATAAAAAAATAAGGTATTCAAAGGTTTAATAAATGGGGGGGCAGGGGTGTCAAAGATGCTCCTTGCCTGAGGCATCATTTTGTGTGGGTCCGGGAACCCTGGTCCTGGTACCTTTAACAACACATTATATGATGATTAGACCTGATCATGCTGTCACTGACATTGTCAATGATCACTGTTTTGTTACCCTGCTCCCCAGGATGAGCACTGAGAATATGTCAGCATTTATATATATGTGAATGAACACTCTCTGTTATGAATTTACATATGGATTTTTGAAGAAAAAAATGTATTTGTGTAATTGTTATTTTTCTTGAAAAATCCATATGTAAATCCATAACACAGAGTGTTCATTCACGGAGCACTTCTCCCTGGTGTTCTAATGATCAGCATTTGGTGCTGTCATTGCCATAGTGTGGATTCGATTCCCGGTGAGGGAAGGCTAGCGCTTTCCCATAGGGAAATTCTATGGCCTATGTTGTACAGGTCAGATCAGGTGATCACAATGGTCCCTTCTGGCCTTTGAATCTATGAAATAGCTCTATGGAATATAAAATACATAAAACAGGACCTGTCTTGTGTGTACCACTGATTAAATGTGCATGATCTTCTCTCTGAGTTTATTTTCTTTATCTCTTGGTACATTCCACAGCACAATTTAAAGTGGTTGGACCTGACCACCCTGTCACGGCCATTGTGGGTGAAGAAATTGTCTTACCCTGTCACCGGTCCCCCAGGATGAGTGCTGAGAACATGGAGGTGACATGGTTCCAGTTCCAGCTCTCCCCAGTGTTTTCCTCAGGAATTTAAAGTAGGGGGGTGTTCAAATTTACAGGGGGTGGAGGGTCATGGCTGATGAGGAGTGAGACTGTGAGGGTGAAGGTGGGCTGTATGGCACCATAGCAAAAACTGTAAAATGTTTCATGAACATTTTATTAGATTTAACTCGTGTTTTAAAATCATCACACAAATTAAAGTTGGCTACTCAAGCCTTCTATGAAGCACAACATCTACATCCTTCTTGGTTTCTTGTTATAATTTTGCACCACTCTGTTAATAAACATCTTGAATGCAATGCATTCATCTTTAGTGGCTTCTCGTGTGGCCGGTACTTCCATTCCTTCAGTTGATATGCTCATTTGTTCATTCACATGATCAGGCAGAAGGCGACTTCTTTCAGAGCACAAGATTCTATTCAATGATGAAAAAGAACCCTCAACTGTAGCTGTTGTGACTGGGAGTAGCAAGAGATGAATTCCTACTTCTTTCATCCCAGGAAACATAGCACAAAGATCTGGTCAAGCCACTAGTGATGATAAAAAAAGAAGTTGAAGTCAAATCTTCATTCATTTGTCGTATGATATTCCACTCTATGTTCAAATTCTCTATTCTGTCCTGAACACATGGCAGCCCCATTGCTGATAGTGCGTCACTCCACTCAACTGTCCATGTTTTATAGAACAGGGATCTGTAAAAGCTACGTAGAGGTTGAGTAGAATCTAGAAATTGCTGTTGTAGATTTTTAAGAATCAAGTCTGTGTACTTTTTCAGTTGTCTTAACAAACACTTCTTGTCCTCTTCTCTCAAGGATTCAATATAAATGTCTTCATTAGTCAACTTCTGGACTGAAATCTTTGCTTCTTCCAGTACTTTTTCAATGGATAGATCTCTGATTGATCCAAATGTAGCTTCTATTGCTGGACAGAGATCTACTACTGTTGTAGCAGATGCCTGGATGGCATTGTTTAATGACCCAAGTGATTTCGAAAGTAGACTTACAAGAGAGAGAATGGCAATAGTCTTCTCTGAACATAGTAGCAAAAGTAATCCACCAGCCTCACTACTTGGATCCTTCCCATCTTGGTAGATACTTTCCAAAGCCAGTAATAAAGGCTGGAATAATTTTAAAACAACAGCCAAGGATTGCACATGAGAAAGCAAGAGGATTTTCCTAGGATGGACTAATTTGAACTTCAGTCCCAGTGTATCTTCTGTATTTTCCTAGATATTCAGTCTTTTTGGACTCTTGCTGAGTCAACATTAAATTTAAATGTATAGCTTTTAAAATGTCTTTTGAAGAGTCTGCAGCTCGTACTAGTGCTAATTGCAGTAGATGACCTCTGTAGTGTGTATAAGGGCTGGTCTACACTACGGGGGAAAATCGATATAAGATACGCAACTTCAGCTACGTGAATAACGTAGCTGAAGTCGAAGTATCTTATATCGAATTACTTACTGTCCTCACAGCGCGGGATTGACGTCCCCATGTCGACTCCGCTACCGCCGTTCGCGTTGGTGGAGTTACGGAGTCGACATGAGCGCGTTCGGGGATCGATATATCATGTCTAGATGAGACGCGATATATCAATCCCCGAGAAATCGATTGCTATCCACCGATACGGCGGGTAGTGAAGACGTACCCTAAGAGAGATTAGGCTTACCCTTTTCTCTGAGCAAAGCTTGTACTCCACCATATCTTCCAGAGCTTCAGTTCATCTGCAAATCTGACACCACCAGCTCAGGATTAAACAAAGACTGTGAATGGCTTGCCAACTACAGAACCAGTTTCTCCTCCCTTGGCTTTCACATCTCAACTGCTAGAACAGTTGAACATCCTCCCTGATTGAACTAACCTCGTTATCTCTAGCTTGCTTCTTGCTTGCATATATATACCTGCCCCTTGAAATTTCCACTACTTGCATCCGACGAAGTGGGTATTCACCCACAAAAGCTCGTGCTGCAAAACATCTGTTAGTCTATAAGGTGCCACAGGATTCTTTGCTGCTTTTACAGATCCAGACTAACACAGCTACCCCTCTGATACTATTTTCCTTCTTGCTTCTCCTAATTCCCCCTGGTTAAACCCGCTCTGTCTCTGCCTCTCCCAGGCCTGCCAACCTCCCGAGTTTAAAAAAAAATCATGAGACTGACCCAATGATGATTTTTTTAAGGTTATATAGTGGTTTTTCCGTCAACCTGCACTCATCTCCTCCCCCCGCCCCCATGCGTGTGTGACCATTACAGTGTTACCAGTTGTTCTGAAATGACTTTGGCCCCTGCGGCAGGAGCTCTGGCTGGGAAACCCCATGAGATCTAATCCCACAGATCTGTACAAACCGCTCCCTGCTGCTGCTTCTCCCCAACCCCCCAAACCCTGATTGATTCATGCTGTGTCCCTGCCACCCCCACCTCCGCCTGTCCCCAGCCCGGCTGTTAGTTCTGCCCCCTGCCCAGCCCCCACATCTGCCCCTCAGGTCCCTTCTGCTCCTCCTGGAGCTACAGGGGTTCTTCAGCCCCCTCCAATCCCACTCCCATCCCTGGGGCTGCAGGGAGGGATGGGGAGGAGCTTCCAGGGGCCATAGAGATGAGGCACCAGGGGTTGGATAGATGGGAGTCCTCCAAGGTCATAGAGACTGAGGTCCATGAGGCTAGAGAGGCTGATTTCCAGTTTCCCCTTCTTTCCTGAGATGTGGGAGACCCAGGTTCAATGCCCCCTCTTGGCCAGGGGCGGAGAAAGGATTTGAACAGGGGTCTTGCATTTGCTAGGTGGGTGCTCCAGCCACTGAACAAACAATGGTACAGTATGAAGGTGCAAGTTTTCAGTTTTCCCTGTCCTTACTCTGAATATCAGACCTGGCCCAGCACACAAAAACCACCCAGAAGTGTTCCTCCTTGTTCTGGCTGGGGGACAGGAGTTTTTGATCTTACATAGTGTGATAGACCCAGGCCAGGTGGGTACAGCAGAATAGCAGAAGGCAGTTATACTGGCCACTGGATTAACAGTTTTCTGTTCCCTGACTGACCAGAGCAGGAGCTGCTCTAGGCTAATGAGAACACCTGACTCTAATTAAGCTGTAAAGAGTCAAGTGAGGCCGTTCAGTTAATGTGCCCACCTGACTCTAATTAAGGCCCTGCTGATACTATAAAAAGGGCTCACTCCAGTCAGGCAGAGGAGAGCCAGGGAGCCAGAGGAGAGGAAGTGCGGCTGAAGGGCTGGTTACTGAAGACACCCTCAAACCATCGTTAAAGAAGCCCTAAGGTAAGGGTGAAGAAGGGAAAAGCAGGAGAGCTGTGGGGAAGTGGCCCAGGGAAATGTAGCAACTCTGGCAGTGAAAGGTTGGCTGCCAACAACTGCTACCATTAGGGTCCCTGGGCTGGAACCCAGAGTAGAGGGCGGGCCCAGGTTCCCCCCAACCCACCACTACAGGAACAGCTTCTGGAAGGGGAAGTCAGGTCCCTGTCAGGACAGGAGGCTGAACAGAGGCTGTGAGAGTTCTCTCACCAACCTCCTTGCAGCCTATGATGAAAAGGGCTCAGTAGACTGTAACCCTGGCCCTAGAGAGAGAAGGGCTACGTGGAGGGTCACAGTGAGCCACTGAGGCTAGCATAAACCGCCTAGAAGTGCAGGACCCACAGGAGCAAGGTCAGAGCTCTGCCACAACAGGAAATTGCCAGCATTGCCTTTTAGGGGGAAGGGATAGCTCAGTGGTTTGAGCATTGGCTTGCTAAACCCAGGGTTGTGAATTCAATCCTTAAGGGGGCCATTTAGGGAACTGAGGTAACAATCTGTCTGGGGATTAGTCCGGCTTTGAATAGGGGGTTGGACTAGAAGACCTCCTGAGGTCCCTTCCAACCCTGATATTGTATGAACTGGTAACTTATTTCAGTTGGACTCTGACCACTATCTGCAATAATTGTGGTGACAGGATCTTAACTTTAAAATGCTGTGTTCTATCTATCCCCATACACCCCTTCTATCTTATCTATCTCTTGTAAGACAGTTTTGGGCAGATCCTCAGCTGGTGTAAAGTTTCACAGCTCCACAGCCCTGCTGAGATGTTCCCCAGCAAGTTTCCAGTGCATTGAATGTCACCTCTTCCCCAACAGAAATTCATTAAGCTATATCAAGCACAAGGGCTAGAACTGCATAAAGAAGAGCTGTAATTTTGGAAGAAGCATTATCCAGTGGTAACTGGAGACTCAGGTTATATTCTCTGTTCTCACAGACTGTCTCTGTGCCTCAGGCAAGTCACTGCATTTCTCTGCACCACAGCCCCCATCTGTGAAAAATCTCCATCTAACTCCATTAACGTGCTGCCCACTTGTAAAGGAACAGCCAGCACATGGGCTGTTGTGAGTCGGGGATTCAGTAACCTGCATTGATGACTTAGACCAGGAGAGCATTGTGTCTGCTGGCCAATCAGAACTGAGAACCAACTAACACTGTTTGGTCCTGGTTAGACTTTTATCTGAGAAGAGAGATGAGTTGGGCTTTTGCCTTCAGACCTTACAGCAATAAAGTTACTGGCTTCACCAGAAATTCCAGTGTAGCATAAGAACATAAGAACAGCCGTACCGGGTCAGACCAAAGGTCCATCTAGCCCAGTATCTGTCTATCGACAGTGGCCAATGCCAGGTGCCCCAGAGGGAGTGAACCTAACAGGCAATGATCAAGTGATCTCTCTCCTGCCATCCATCTCCATCCTCTGACAAACAGAGGCTAGGGACACCATTCCTTACCCATCCTGGCTAATAGCCATTTATGGACTTAATCACCATGAATTTATTCAGTTCTCTTTTAATCGCTGTTATAGTCCTAGTCTTCACAGGACAAAGGTTGTTATAACTGAAGTAATTGAAAGGCGAGTTTCCATTTGGAGGATGAGATAGAAAATACAACAATTATTATGACAGTTATTGAGCAGTTCTGAAGGAACAGGAAGCAGAGCCTCTTCAAAATTCTCATTGTCTTCAGCCAGACTGGGGCACTTGGAAATCTGAGCCTGCTGCCACCAACACTGGCACACTAGGAGGAGTTCTTTGGAAGAGGATCTTTATCTCCAAACCGTAATGCAGGTGTGATAGGGACTGAAATCACACAGCATTCCTGTTCCTTTTCTACTTTCTCTTTCTATCTTGGTGAAGGCATCAAGAGAGACACATTTCATTTCAGTGTCCAACAAAGAATAAATATCATTTTCACAGAAATATGCAAGGAAAGACTGGAATTCATCTCTTTGTCTCTGTAATGTTTTATTAAGAATTAATTTCACAGCTTCATAACCAAAATAGTCACTGACAATGTAAGATAACTAGAGGAGAATGGATGAGGATTTTAGAAAACCTTGAAATACCAGAGAGATCTTAAATCTCTTCCAAAGCTTATTCCCAGGATTTATCAGATAGGTGAAATCTGTCACTTGAATAACAACTCCCTTGTTCTTTGATATTACCTAGTATTTATTCCTGACCTTGGGTGATTAGCAACTGCAGAATGATCCAATAATCTCAGGATAAATGTGTCTTATGCTGAATATAAACTTTGCTTTTGAACTATAGATTCAAAATGATACATGAGCTATTTTCCCTCTCCTTTCATTGTAATTTAACACCAAACTGTTGTGATTATTTCATTTAAGAATTTATTTATTTCCTTTTGTATTTTATTCAAGAAAACTGGACCTGATCCTGCTCTCAGTGCATTCAAAGGGAGATTTGCTATGAATTAACTAACTGTATATTTCTGTTTTGTAAAGTACGTTACAAACTTTTGCAAATCCACCTTTATGGGAAGTGTCTTTCTCTCTTGTTCCTGTTACTTAATAATTCTGTTTATGGGACTGAATCATTTTGCCTCTGATATGTTGAAAGAAAATAAATGGGTAAAAAACCCCAACAATAATCTTTCTGTCTCTCTCTCACACACACAGTGTTTTTCATTCCTTATGTAACCCTTCTGCCAGCAGGTTCGGTATCTAGGGGTTCCGTTTCAATAACACAATGCAAAATGAGCCCCCATCCAGTGATCTGGGACAATTACATACCTCTACAAGGCAATACTTCCCCTCTCGCAAGCACAGAGTCTGATTATAGCAAAATCCTTTTAATAAAGGAGGGAAACAATGCGGCATTATTTTGGGGAAACACCACAAACAGGATTCATAACACAAATCATGAGCAGAAGACCCACCCTCAAGTAAGTTTGCCAGTGTCCTTTTCTCCTTAGGGTCTTAAGTGCAGCACCCAACAGTCACCCCAGCCACAGTTTCTGACCTTGGTCCATGAAGCCCCAGAGTGGTTATTGAATCCAGCAACCCAAGAGTCACCCCCCCCCCCCCCCCCCCCACACACAGTTTCTGTCCTTGATCAGTGCAGCCCCCAAAATTCAGAAGTTCATCTGCAGAGTTTACCTCCCATCCTGGGTGGAAGTGGAGGGAGATATGAGGGGCATCTTACATGCTCCGCTGCTTGGGTTGACAGCTGAGTGCCAC
>ML202183.1:0-45670 GCA_004028625.2 Cuora amboinensis | reverse complement strand
GTTTTGCAGCATGAGCTTTCGTGGGTGAATACCATCCGAAGAAGTGGGTATTCACCCACGAAAGCTCATGCTGCAAAACGTCTGTTAGTCTATAAGGTGCCACAGGATTCTTTGCTGCTTCTACAGAACCAGACTAACACGGCTACCCCTCTGATACTTGCCACGTGAATTAGTGCATTCTCACGTGAGTAAGGGATCCCAAGACTGTCCCTCATCTCTTCTGCTCTATAAATTAAAGTATGGAATTAACACCTTTATGTATTTTCCCTTTAGGTCTGGGCTCTGCTCCTCTTATCTCTGTTGAGGGTCACCAGGATGGAGGGATCCAAGTGGTTTGTCGGTCAGCTGGTTGGTACCCAGAGCCTGAGGTGCTGTGGAGAGACCTCAGTGGGCGACATTTACCATCACTCTCTGAAACAACATCCCAAAGGGATAACGGCCTGTTTGAAACAGAAACTGCAATCATTGTAACAGAACATTCAAACCAAAACTTGTCCTGTTGCATCAGAAACACCGTTCTCAATCAAGAAAAGGAATCAGCAGTGTATATAGCAGGTCAGTCACCATTCAAACCCCACACTGAACTCACCACCACTAGAAACAAAACAGAACACAGGAAGAAAAGAACTGAAACATCTGTGGTGGATATTTCATAATCCACATTCAAACACAGAAGATGGGAGGCTGGTGTCTTTATGAAGTCACAATTTAGGCAACTTGATTCCTTTAATTGTGAATATTCAGACAATCAAGGTTTTGGATTTAATATAAATTTAATGTTAAGTCTGACTTCCCTGAAATTCTAGCACGCACACACACACACAACACACAAAAACTTGCTACATTTTTTAGAAGAAACTTTCACTCAATCCACTAACAGTGTATGTTCCTGTAACTTTAAATTCATCTTAATGATTTTTTTTAATGTGGCAAATTTTGTTCTCTGGCTTGATTGTGATCTGTAGAGCCCTGCGAATCCTCAGATAGTCGCTTTATATCCACAGATATCCTCATCCGCAGATACGGATATCTGTGGATCATTTTGGGGGATCATAGATTGGATGCAGATACAAATTTTGTATCCACGCAGAGCTATATTGATCTGTTTGCTTCACCAACTCAGTTTTAATACTTGTATGAAATGTCACTTACGTCATGTGATGTTGTTTCTACTGATGTTCAATGGGACTTGTGCTCCTTAAGTCATTTTGGTCCGGATCCACAAAGGGACTCATGATTTTGTCTACACACAAAAGATGCACTGATTAACTAGTTAATCGATGCCACTTTCTTGTCTGAACACTCTTGTATAAGTTTCAGAGTGCCCTAAATAGATTTAGTTTCTGTCAATTCCTTACTGACTTCAACTAAATGAAGATAGGGCACTATGAAGCTGATTTATGATTTAAGGTTTGTGCAGGTAATAGCTATGGGGGATTCAATCATTAGTAATATAGGTAGCTGGGTTTCCAATGACTGGCAGAACCGCATGGTGATTTGCCTGCCTGGTGCGAAGATTGCAGATCTCTTGAGACTATGTGGCGTGCTGCGGAAGAGCCGCTGGTCATGGTACATGTGTGTACCAATGACATAGGGAAGGATGAGAGAGGTTCTGGAGGCCAAATTTAGGCTCCTAGGTAAGAGATTGAAGTCCAGGACCTCCATGGTAGCATTCTCTGAGATGCTTCCAGATCCACGTGCAGGGCCAGTTAGACAGGAAGAACTGCAGGGTCTCAATGCATGGATGAGATGATGGTGTAGAGAGGAGGAGTTTAGATTTATTAGGAACTAGGAAAGCTTTTGGGAAAGGGGGAGCCTATACTGGAAGGATGGGCTCCACCTAAACCAAAATGGAACTAGATTGCTGCCACTTAACATTAAAAATGTCGTAGAGCAGTTTTTAAACTAAGGGCTGGGGGAAAGCCGACAGGTGCAGAGGAGCACGTGGATCGGGGAGGACCTATTAATGGAGATTTTCTCTGTCCTCGTAAGGAGGAGAGGATGGAAAATGATGAAATACATGAAGGCTCTGATCAGAAACAGTCAAATGAAAAAAAGTCCCATTCAATTACATCAAGGAATGGCAGACAGCTAGAAAGTAGCAAGTTTTAAAAGTGCTTATATACCAATGCTAGAAATCTAAATAATAAGATGGGTGTACTAGAGTGCCTCGCATTAAATGAGGCTATTGATATAATAAGCATCACAGAAACTTGGTGGAATGAGGGTAATCAGTGGGACATAGTAATACCAGGGTACAAAATATATCGGAAGGACAGAACAGGTCATGCTGGTGGGGGTGTGGCATTATATGTGATAGAAAGCATAGAATCAAATTAAGTAAAAATCTTAAATGAACCAAACCGTACCATAGAATCTCTATGCATAGAAATTCCATGCTCTAATAATAAGAATATAGCAGTAGTGCTGTATTACCGACCACCTGACTAGGATGGTGATAGTGACTGTGAAATGGTGAGGGAGATTAGAGAGGCTATTAAAACAAAAAACTCAATAATAATGGGGAATTTCAACTATCTCCATATTAACTGGGTACATGTCAGGACAAGATGCAGAGATAAAGTTTCTTGACAACTTAAATGACAGCTTCTTGGAGCAGCTAGTCTTAGGTCTGGTCTACACTACGAGTTTATTTCGAATTTAGCAGTGTTAAACCGAATTAACGCTTCACCCATCCACACAACGAAGCCCTTTATTTCGATATAAAGGGCACTTAATATCGATTTCTGTACTCCTCCCCGACGAGGGGAGTAGCGCTGAAATCGACATTACCTGTTCAAATTACGGTTAGTGCGGACACAATTCAACAGTATTGGCCTCCGGGAGCTATCCCATAGTGCACCATTGTGACTGCTGTGGACAGCAATCAGAACTCGGACGCACTGGCCAGGTAGTCAGGAAAAGCCCTATGAACTTTTGAATTTCATTTCCTGTTTGCCCTGCGTGGCGCGCCAATCAGCACAGGTGACCATGCAGTCCCAGAATCAAAAAAGAGCTACAGAATGGACCGTACAGGAGATACTGCATCTGATCTCTGTATGGGGAGATGAATCTGTTCTATCAGAACTCCG
Organism: Cuora amboinensis; assembly: GCA_004028625.2. NCBI lineage: Eukaryota > Metazoa > Chordata > Testudines > Geoemydidae > Cuora > Cuora amboinensis. The sequence goes on along the minus strand of ML202183.1, from coordinate 42,578 downwards.
TTCCAGTAGACAAAATGCCAAAGCATTTGAAAAAAATCTCCAAGGCTATGATGGACAGAGGCCACTACAGGGACTCAACACAGTGCTGCATGAAATTTGGGGGGAGGGATAGCTCAGTGGTTTAAGCATTGGCCTGCTAAACCCAGGGTTATGAATTCAATCCTTGAGGGGGCCACTTAGGGATCTGGGGCAAAAATCAGTACTTGGTCCTGCTAGTGAAGGCAGGGGGCTGGACTCAATGACCTTTCACGGTCACTTCCAGTTCTAGGAGATAAGTATATTTCCAATTATTATTATTAAGGAGCTGAGACAAGCATACCAGAAAGCCAAAGAATGAAATGGACGCTCGTGGAGGGAGGGGTGACTGAGGATTGTAGCTATCCCACAGTCCCCGTACTCTCTGAAAACCATGTGAATTCTTGGCTGAGCTCCCAAATCCTGAAGGGTCAAAAACATTGTCGCGGGTGGTTCAGGGTATACATCATCAGTGTCCCCCCCCAACCCCCGTGAAACCAAAGGGGAAAAAAATCATTTCTCGCCTTTTTTCAATGTCACTGTATGTCTACTGGCTGCTGCTGGCAGACGCAGTGATGCAGCGCTACACAGCAGTATCCCCTTCCCTTCCCTTCCGGATGGCAGACGGTGCAGTATGACTGATATCCATCATCGTCGTCCCGTGAGTGCTCCTGGCTGGCCTCGGAGAGGTCAGCCGGGGACGCCTGAGCAGACATGGGAATGACTCCCAGTCATTCTCTTCTTTAAGTTTTGTCTCCTGGAGATTCACTCCTGCCTGGAATATCATAGCAGCTGGAGGCTGCCTTCCCCTCCCCCCTTTGATCTCTGCTTGCAGAGGCAATAAAGTCAGTGTTGTTTCTTATTCATGCATTCTTTATTACTTCATCACACAAATGGGGGAATAACTGCCATGGTAGCCCAGGAGGGGTGGGGGAGGAGGGAAGCAACAGGTGATGTTGTTGCAGGGGCACCCCCTAGAATGGCATGCAGCTCATCATTTCTGCAGGATGTCTGGGGCTCTGACCCAGAACAGCCGTTTGCCTCTCTGGTTCTTTAGTAGGCTTGCCTGATATTCTAGGCAGGACTGACTCTCCCTTTAGAAAAAAATTAAAGAAGAGAATGACCTGGGCAGTCATTCCCATTTTTGTCCATGCGCCCCCCCCAACCGACCTCACCGAGGCCGGCCAGGAGCACCCATGACAGCAGCAGACAGTACAGTATGACTGGTAACCATCATTGTCAACTTGCAAGGCAGCAGATGGTACAATATGACTGGTAACCATCTCTGCTAACTTGCAAAGGCAAGGGGATGCTGCTGCATAGCGCTGCAGTACCGCGTCTGTTAGCAACATCCAGTAGACATATGATGACAGTGAAAAAAGGCTGAATGGGCTCTATGGTTGCCGTGCTATGGCATCTGCCAGGGAAAAGGGCATGAAATGATTGTCTGACGTTGCTTTCACGGAGGGAGGATTGTCTGACGACATTTACCCAGAATCACCGGCGACACTGTTTTTGCCCCATCATGCATTAGTATCTCAACCCAGAGTTCCAATGGGCGGGAGAGACTGCGGGAACTATGGGATAGCTACCTACAGTGCAACGCTCCGGAAATCGACGCTAGCCTCGGTACATGGATGCACACCGCCAAATTAATGTGCTTAGTGTGGCTGCGTGCACTCGACTTTATACAATCTGTTTCCAAAAATCGGTTTCTGTAAAATCGGAATAATCCTATAGTGTAGACATATCCTTAGAACCTACAAAGAGGAGAGGCAATTCTTGATTTAGTCCTAAGTGGAGCACAGGATATGATCCAAGAGGTCAATATAGCTGGATGGCTTGGTAACAGTGATCATAATATAATGAAATTTAACATCCCTGTGGTGGGGAAAACACCATAGTAGCCTGACACTGAAGCATTTAGTTTCAGAAAGGGGAACTATACAAAAATGAGGTTAGTTAACCAAAAATTAAAGGGTACAGTGCCAAAAATGTAATCTCTACAAGCTCCATGAAAACTTTTTAAAGACACCATAATAGAGGCTCAACTTGAATGTTTACCCCAAATTAAAATAAAAACATAGTAAGAGAACCAGGAAAGAGCCACCGTGGCTAAACAACAAAGTAAAAGAAGCAGTGAGAGGCAAAAAGGCATCCTTTAAAAAGTGGAAGTTAAATCCTAGTGAGGAAAATCAAAAGGAGCATAAACTGGCAAATGACGTGTAAAAATGTAATTAGGAAGGCCAAAAAAGAATTTAAAGAACAGTTAGCTAAAGACTTAAAAAGTAATAGCAGAATTGTTTTTAAAGTACATCAGAGCAGGAAGCCTGCTAAACAACCATTGGGGCCACTGGATGATCGAGGTGCTAAAGGAGCACTCAAGGATGATAAGGCCGTTGTGGAGAAACTAAAGGAATTCTTTGCGTTGCTCTTCATGGCTGAGGATGTGAGGGAGATTCCCAAACCTGAGCCATTCTTTTTAGGTGACAAATCTGAGGAACTGTTCCAGATTGGGGTGTCATTAGAGGAGGTTTTGGAACAGATTGATAAATTAAACAGTAGTAAGTCACCAGGACCAGATGGTATTCACCCAAGAGATCTGAAGGAAATCAAATGTGAAATTGGAGAACTACTAACTGTAGTCCATAACCTATCATTTAAATCAGCTTCTGTACCAGATGACTGGAGGATAGATAATGTGATGCCAATTTTTAAAAAGGGCTCCAGAGGTAATCCTGGAAATTACAGGTCTGTAAACCTGACATCAGTATGGGGCAAGCTGGTTGAAACTATAGTAAAGAACAGAATTGTCAGACACATAGATGAACATAATTTGTTGAGGAAGAGTCAATATGGTTTTTGTAAAGGAAAATCATGTCTCACCAATCTACTAGAATTCTTTGAGGGGGTCAACAAGCATGTGGACAGGCAGATCCAGTGGATATAGTGTACTTAGATTTTTAGAAAGCCTTTGACAAGGTCCCTCACCAAAGGTTCTGTCGGAGAAAAAAGTTCTCACTCTCAGGTTGGGTGCAGCAAGTCAGATACTTTATTATTGCTAGCAATTGCATGGAGGGAGAGAGCTAAACAGGTCTCTCTACAGGTAAACAATTACAGCAAACATTTATACCTTTTGCTACATACAATAATGAGCAACATTACATAGGTAATCCTGATATCTTATTTTTTCCACATCTATTTAGACTATAGTCTACATTCCATACTTATCTAATACAAGGTCGCAACAACTTCTCTCACCGTTCTTTCCCACTCCCTTGCTTCTACAAATCTCGCGTTATTAGGGTTACAGCTAGCCTGACTCTTGCTAACAGAAGGGACTGAAGCACAACAAACATTCTTAAATCTCCATCTGCATCAAGCCGTGGATTTCAGATTCTGCATCAAATGCTTCAACCTTAGGGGTTTTGATTGGATGCAATGACAATGCATGATTAGCATGGACATGAAAGATATTACTATTATTACATCCTTTACAACAACAATAACATAATCCTAAACTAAACAACAACAATAAAAGCAGTAACATTCCCACAGTAATAATATGATTGCCTGCAGCAGTAGTGAAATTAATCTCACAGCATGGTGGCTTCAACATACACACAGCTATCATTAGCTTGAAAAAGTAGGTGTCCTGTCAGGGTAGTTCCTTGTCCCCTACCCTCCCAGCAAACATTGTCATGAACAGTGACAACTTCCCCTGGCTTCAGTTTACGTATACACTGAAGCTGTGGAGGTTCTAATGGCCAAAATGTCCATTGACTCCCTTTCCCTGTCCAAATGTTGGGTGTTATTCCAGGAGCACTAACAACAAATCAGCTAGGCATTACCAGGTGGTCTAATCTCCCAGATATCACGGTGAATAATCTAGTCCCACATGCATCCTCCCCACGGACGCGTCAGGATTCAGTATGTGGGAGCCCACACACCCCTAACCGGTCCATATGCTTGGAAGGAGCACTGTGAACGTCTGCACTTCCACCCAGAAAATCTCCAAGTATGTCTCCATGGCCACAGATCAGATGGTACTCCTGAAGTGTCTGTAAGGGCAGTGGGCCACGCCAGGTGCTGGAGATCACTCTGAATGGCCATTAGCTGGTCATTCAGGAAATCTCAAATTTCTGAACATGCCAAATCCCACTGCAATGCCTTCCCAGCCTCAGTGATAGTCAATACCATCTCTGTCAACAGCTTCTGTGTCATTGAACTAAGGACGGAAATAACATGTAACTCACCAACTCCAGCCTGTACTTGGGTTAGCTGTGCTCCAGAAATAAGGCCTGTGGCTTTTTCCAATTGTCCTAATTTCTCATCATGTTCTTGGTTTTTAAAAATATTCCAAATTGCTGCTGCACTATTGGCCCCATCCCATAGGGATCCGGCCAATTCCCTCTTCTTTCTAGAGGAGGAAATAACCCAGGCCCTCTGCTGTGCTAATCTAATGGCAGCCCCCTGTGAGCAATTTGGGTATGTAGAGATTCTCTGGAAACTGGATAAGGGCAATGTAAATTTGGTAGTCCCTAGTGTAGTATTAATCACAGTCCATCGATATCCTAATACATTTCTCTTTGGTGTAGTACTATACCACATCTGTTGGTTGTACACCTCTATGTACTTCTGGGAGGCATTAATATTAATGGCATAAGAGGGGATATAATGCAATAAAGTACAGGTTACATTATCAGTCACTGGAATAATTTCAATACAGGTAAAATTTCCAGTGGCAGAACAAACTCTTTGGGTATTCGTTTGATTATTCACTAGTTGGGTGACAAAATAACAATAAGGGCCTCTTTCATTTAAGACATTGCAAACTCCAGGAACAGCCATCATATCTACTTCACTATGGAACCCATCAATTCACAGATTCTCGGTGTTCATTTTTTATATCATATATTTCTATCTCCATCAATCCATTTGTTTTCCACTCAATTGTTCACTCGTACAAACTATTCTAAACCTTAAAGAATAATTTTTCTGAACACAATTTCAATAAATCACTAAGATGTGAAGGCCTTGGCCAATGGGTTTCATTAGAATATACAGTATTGTCTGTATTTGGATGTATTACAGGGGTAATAGTGTAATGGAGGAGATGGCAGGGGCAGTGGCAACAAGGTGCCTTTGGTATTTGTCATTTAAAATCCAATTAGGGAGGGCAGTACATGCTGAAGGACTTATACAAAAACACAGAGCACAGCCTGTAGAATAAACCCCAAAATCTAATCAATACCACATTCCCAAGCATGGGTCCCCTCTGGCTAGAAATCTGAGGTAGCCAGAAGGATCCCATGTGCAATATGGGGAGTGGGTTAACCTTTCATGTCCTTGCTTCCAAAGACTGCTGGTGTGCAAATTTTAACAACAATTTTTTCAATTAAAAGATCTGGCCAATGAAATTTCTTTTTTCTTACTTAAGGAAATGTATTAGACTTTAGTATATTACATTTTCCTGATTTATCCAAACACTTTGTATTTCAAGTTGAATAAATCAAGTATCTGCATTTTGATTTAACCCTTCTATTTGATTTTGAACTAGACTATCCTATGAAAATATTAAACACAACAGTTCTGGCCACGAGACAAACACCACAAAACAGGACATATAACACAGAACATAATTCCTATTCTGCCAGTAAATGCATGGTACATTGATTGCTGTTCAGCTGGCATCAGTTTTCTCTGATTATCTTAAAAACAAAAGAACAGAGGTCTACCCCTTCTGGGCAGTCAGTCATTGCTTAAAATAGTTCCTTTATATACAAATACCCTTATTGATTTCAGGCAAAACAGAGGAATTATCCCATATTTTCTTGTATTTGTTTCATAGGCAGCCCAGGTTTCAGTTGCTTTTACCTTATCAATTAAATAATTTGCATTAGCACAGATGCTTTCTGGCTTGCTTCTGGATCCAAAGCTATCCATGGCTTAAAAACTCTTACTTAAAAGAGACACAATTGTTTTTACCAGAATTTTGATTACCTTTTACTTTTAACTCCTGCTTTCAAAACACACAGCGATCTGAAAGAAAACACCACTTATTGTAACCCCTTAGAGCCTAATAGGATTTTAATTAAGTAGCACTGTATATTTACATTTCTTTAGCTAATTCGATTAAATTGTTCATAGCCAAATGATTGCAATCAAATAATCTCTTTGCCTGGATTTATTTACAAACATTTCAAAGACACCAAGAATTTTTCTCTTTAGCATTTTACAAAGTTGAACTGCTTGATTCCCTCTAGCAACTACAGAGTTAACTTCTCACTCTCTTTCCTTAAATCACTTGCTTGTCTCCCAAAGGACACTTTTTATCAACTCAAATCACCATTTCAAGTATTGTCCTGGGGATTTGAAATCTCCATGCTTATACTTAATTACTCTTTTCCTTTCACTGTGCCCTCAAAGTTTCCAACCTGTTTTCCAATCTCTCTAGCTGTTGCCTGCCCGCTTGGGCCCGATCCTGCTTTTCTCGCTGAACCGTCCCTTCCATGGGCACCGGCTTTGTTCTCTCTATCTGTTGCCTGCCTGGTTCATGATCTATGCTCTTAATTGCTCAATTCTAGTTATCAAGTACACATCTCTTCCCTTTTCTCCAACTTCTCCATTGCCCAGTCCTACTACAACTGGGGAGAGATCCACCTGACACACTTCCCAGTCAACCAGGATGGAGAGAGGAATGTTAAACCCCTCTCCAGTTCTCAGACTTACTGCGGGTGAGAGTGGGCACACCTTTAATCATGCAATCCTCAACATATAACACCAACACCAACAATACCAAGCAAAGCAAATATAAAATAACAAGGGCAAAACAAATAGATGGTGTGCATTCTGCAGGGCTTCCCCCTTTCTCAATTTTCCACCAAACTGTGACAGAGTTCTGTTACCAATCTATCCCTCGTGTCAGATGATCTGGCTAATACTGCAGGATCGTTGGGGGAAGATAAAGAAAACACACCATGTGACTAAATTTTAAAGCTTCATTAATAAAATAATAAAACATTAGAGAGTGTTGGGAATGCTCCCACATCACTCAGGGAAAGAAAAACATTAATGCCCCAAGCCCTAAGCCACTTTCATACTCACACACGTACGTCCAGACTGGCCACGTCTGTGTATAACGTCCAGAGAAGGTGGGGTAGGTGGACGGGAGATTATCCTGTGTACCGCTTGTCCGGAATCTCCAACTTGCTTCCGCTCTTGGGAGGGCTGTTCTTTTACACCCTAGGGTCTCCTGCGGCATCTCTTTCAGAGATTCCAGTCCAGGTTGGCTGCCTGTGGCTTCTCCAGTGTCACCAAGCCACACTGGCTCTGGGGTCACAAAGGCACACTGTTGGATCTCACTGGACAGTTAAGCTTTGCAAATGTAATCTCAGTCCTGTAACTTGTATTGCCTTTGGTTTGCCTCTGTCTATATTTTTTCACAGCCAGCTGGGGCTGAAAGCAGTTTTTCTTTGTACCTGGCATAGTCTGTGTTGATTCTTGACCTTGAATGCAGAGCAGCTTTCTCTTTATCTCTGGGTCAAGCTGAATTTCAAATTAACCCGTTCCTTTCCTCAATAGACAAATTACTCCCACTGTGTGTCAGAGGCTTTTTGGTGATTAAAAGCTCCTCTGAGATGTATGATCTTATCTAGATTGAAGGTACCTTCTAGTGGGCATTTTTTAGATCAGGGTCTCAAACACACATGCGACCCGTGGGGTTCTTTCGTGTGGCCCACCAAGCTCCCCATGCCCCTCTGTCTACCCCATGGCGCCGCAAGCCACGGGCAGCTCCCTGAAGCGGCTGGAACTTTTTATCAACTCAAATCACCCCCTGCAGCCCTGGGGGGGCGGGGGAGGGTGAGTAGAGGGCTCTGTGCTCTCACTTCCAGGCACCACCCCCTGCAGCTCCCGTTGGCCGGGACCGGGGAACTGCGGACAATGGGAGTTTTGGGGGAGGTACCTGGAGGAGCAGCAAGAGCAGCACATGGTGCTGTTTTCCCCCACCCTCGGGACTCTGGCTGCTTCCTGGAGCAGAGCAGGGCCAGAGGCCAGGGCAGGCAGGCAGGCCACAATGCACAGCGCTGCCACCCCGGAGCCGCTCTAGGTAAGCGGCACCGGGCTGGAGCCTGCATCCCTCCTGCACCCCAACCTCCTGCCCTGAGCCCCTTGCTGCACCTCTCACCCTGACCCCCTGCTGCACCCCTCACCTCTCCTGCACCCCACACCCCAATTCCCTGCCCTGAGCCCCCTGCTATACCCTGCACACCTCATGCACTCCCTGCCCTGAGCCCCCTGCCACACCCTGCACCCCGACCGCACCCCTCACCCTTCCTGCACCCTATACCTCAACTCCCTGCCCTAAGCACCCTGCCATACCCTACACATCTCCTGCACCTCAACTCCCTGCCCTGAGTCCCCGCCATACCCCACACCCCTCCTGCACCCTCATGGTCATTTGAGTTTGAGACCCCTGGTTTAGATGGATTTTCATGCGTGTAAAGATTCCAGTTGTCTAAATACTTGCAGGTTCTAGGACTATAATGTACGTACATGTAATATGCTGGGGTACCCTTAGGGGGTGAGGGGGAATGCTTAGACTTTCCCTCACCCATTTTCCAATCACACACACAGGAAGGGCACCCTGTCCACTAGCGGCTCATAAACTAAGGGTATCACCCCACAGGTCACTCACACAGGAAAGGTTAACAAGGATGGCCACAATACTCCTACGCCTCCCTTCAGCAAAGAGCATTGGCTAGTCTCAAAGAGACGGCGTTGCTTACTCTCATTGCTTCCAGTGAGACAATCAGACTGTCAGTGGCTCACATGGTGAGGAAAGGGAGAGGTAAGATGGGTTCACACAATCCTAGACCCAGGCAGCTCCCTCGCCGGTCATGCCATGCAGAGACAGCCCGCCTTGGGTCGGATCTTTTACTGATCCACTAGGTGGAGTCACTGGGCTTGCATTAGAGTATTTCTGGTCATGAGCCCACAGCTTTGCAGAATACTCTGGGCGTCTTCCGGTGAGACTCATTCACACTGGTGTACACACACACACCCCCCCCCCCCCAAGGCCTCTTGTTTCTAAATACCACGATGCAGCTGTACCTTATGTCTGGACTCAATACACTTTCCCTTGTGAGGCGGTAACAACCCCTCAGCACCAGTGCATTAACTTAATGCATTTCCCTTGTGCATTAACCTTATTGGGGGTGGCAAAACTAAGTCCCCAGCACCATATCAAACTAACTTTATTGGGGGTAGCAAAACATTTCCCCAGCACCGCTCTGCACCTGATCCTTCTGCACAGTCAATAAATTCGGATGACATAAGCCCAACAGGGACAGACGGCCCCGCGGACAATCCTCCTCCAACACCCCAATAGAGATTTCAAAAGGCCTCTTACCTCTATTGTGGCACCATGGGGTTCGAAGGGGAACAGTCTGCAGCAGTTACCACTGTCTCAGTGGGCGTTGCCATCCCGAACAAGCCCCTCAAATTGTCAGAGAAAAACAGAGTTCTCACTCTGAGGTTGGGTGCAGCAAGTCAGATATTTTATTATCTCTAACAATTGCATGGAGGGAGAGAACTAAACAAGTCTCTCTACAGGTAAACAATTGCAGCAAGCATTTATACCTTTTGTTCCAGGCAATAATGAGCAACAGCTGCATTTTGTTTATACATAGGCCATCCTGATATCTTATTTTTCACCTCTATTTAGACTCTAGTCTACATTCCATACTTATCTAATACAAGATCGCAACAACTTCTCACACAGTTCTTTCCCATTCGCCTCACACAATCCTGGCTTCTACAAATCTCACGTTATTAGAGTTACAGCTAGCCTGACTCTTGCTCACAGAGGGGACTGTTTGCATTGAAATCCCCTTCAAATCCCTATCAGTTCTTTCTCTACTTCAGCAGCTCTTAAGCAAAGTAAGCTGCCACGGGTTAAGAGGTAAGGTGCGCTCATGGATTGGTAACTGGTTAAAAGATAGGAAACAAAGGGTAAGTATAAATGGAGAGATGTAAATATGGTGTCCCCCAGGGGTCTGTACTGGGACCAGTCCTATTCAACATATTCATAAATAATATTGGAAAATGAGTAAACAGTGAGGTGTCAAAATTTGCAGATGATACAAAACTATTCAAGATAGTTAAGTCCCAAGAAGACTACGTAAAGCTACAAAAGAATCTCTCAAAACTAGGTGACTGGGCAACAAACTGGCAGATGAAATTTAATGTTGATAAATGCAAAGTAATGCACATTGGAAAACATAATCCCAACTATACAAATAAAATGATGTGGTATAAATAAGCTGTTACCAGTCAAGAAAGAGATCTTGGCATCATTATGGATAAGTCTTTGAAAACATCCACTCAATCTGCAGCGGAAGTAAAAAAGGTGAATTGAATGTTGGGAATCATTAAGAAAGAGATACATAATAAGACTGAAAATATCATATTGCCTCTATATAAATCCATGGTGCGCCCACATCTTTTGAATTCTGCATGCAGATGTCGTTGCCCCATGTTAAAAAAGATATGTTGGAATTGGAAAAGGTTCAGAAAAGTGCAACAAAAATTATTAGGGATATGGAACAGCTTCTGTATGAGGAGAGATTAATAAAATTGGGACTTTTCATTTTAGAAAAGAGATGACTAAGGGGAAATATGATTGTGGTCTATAAACTCATGACTGGTGTAGAGAAAGTAGATAAGGAAGTGCTATTTACTCCTTCTCATAACACAAGAACTGGGGGTCAACAAATGAAATTAATAGGCAGCAGGTTTAAGAAAAATAAAAATAAGTATTTCTTCACACAATGCACAGTCAACCTGTGGAACTCTTTGCCAGAGGATGATGTGAAGGCCAAGACTTTAACGAGGTTCAAAAAATAACTAGATAAATTCATGGAGGATTTTCTTATGTTCTTATATATCCATCAATGACTATTAGCCAGGATGGACAGGGATGGTGTCCCTAGCTTCAGTTTGCCAGAAGCTGGGAATGAGTGACAGGGGATGGATCACTTGATGATTCCCTGTTCTGTTCATTCCCTCTGGGGCACCTGGCACTGGCCACTGTCAGAAGACAGGATACTGGGCTGGATGGACCTTTGGTCTGACCCAGTAATGACATTTTTATGGTCTTATGTTCTTATGCATCAATTTATTTAAATTGGTGCAACCCTCATATGTTGTCAACTCCTGAACCAATTTAAGAATAATCACATAAGAGGGATGTCCCAGGTTCACTAAATCAGAGCACAAGCCATGTGCAGAAAAGGCCTTAGGCACATTTGAAAATTCCATCCTGATTAAGTGACTGAATCACTGTGAACCCAAGAACAGCAAAAGAAGATTCATTTATTTGCCACACAAATGTTTGGAGGAATTGTGGTTATGATTTCTCACAATAGTAGGGGGTAACAGTGGATTTTAAAAAAATACGCTATTTAATCTGGCAATTTCTGAATGTTGCTTACTGTTAGGTGCCAAATGCTTTTCTGGCATAACCCTATTGGAGTCTTGGTTTTATGAACAGAGAATTTGCCCCTGAACTCTGTGGCCCTCTTAATAGCAATTAATCAAGTCAGGATAAATCAGTGTTAAAGCTGTGTTGGAGCCATTTTTAAAATCAGTTTCTGGTCTTTTGTGTACCATAGACATGGCCATTCTTCCATGTCTGTCTCACACAAATCCTGCTGGACACTATTTATGTATTTGTATGAAAATTTGCTTTTAGTCACCACTTCCAAACTAAGGCAAGCCCTGGGTGTTTTGTTTTTCAGATTCCTTTTTCCCAAGGGTGAATTCCTGGATGGTGGCTCTGAGTGTGATCTTGGTGGTTTTGTTTGGTTTCATTGGCCTCACTGTTTATCTGTTTAAAATGAAAGGTAAATATCAGAGAGGAAATATACTGTAAATAAAGGTTTTGTTCTAATAAATAAATAAATAAAGTGCCATTTAGGAATTTAACATGAAAAGAACGTGTGATCTACTGATCTGGTCCTAAATAAAGAAGAAGAATGCATGTGAATTTACTGATAGAGGGTGGGGGGCAGAGGTGTGGAGGAGAGAATAGAAGGGAGAAGTCTCAGACAATAGAACTGAACCAGAGAATCAGATCACACAGATACATCTCTGTTCCGATTGGTCCTCCATCTCCCTCTCTTCCCAGTTCTCAGGGGGTTATCACTGTCTGTCTCTGGTCCCAGTTGAGACAAGGTTCTGCAAAGCCTAGCCTCTCCTATTTGTACTTGAAATATCTCTTTTTTGCTAATAAAGTGTAGTAAATCTGGACACTATAGTGATGGGCCCTATAGAAATGCCCTGTGGTAAATAAAGACATCTGTTCCTCAGAAAAAAAAATCATAGCAAATGTCACATAACTCAGATACAGTAGTCCATGCCCTGATGAACTTCATCCATAAAGAATATCTGCCCAATTTCCAAATAAATTTGGCATGTCCCTGAGTCCCTCCATACCCCTAATAAATTGTGTACCTCTTTTAACACTGTTTCATGAACCAAGGAGAGAGAATAATTTATATTTATTTCTGCATTTTAAAGAGATGTTGATAAGTTTTAATTTCCCTTTTTCCACAAATATAATTTTTTACCACAGCTACACAATTGCATATGGGCTTGTTGGTTTCTCTGATTTATTTTTATTTCTCTGTGTTTGTCAGGGGTGGGGTTTATGTGTGTGTAATAGGCTGGACCATTATAGGCCCATTTGGATGTTTCCAGAGACCCTTTCCCTTTAAAAGTTCATCCGGTTAGGGGGTTAGGTCAGTACAAGTTAAGTGTCTCAGGGGTGGAAGTTTTCAGTGTAGACCAGCCTTGGTCTCAGAGGTTTTCGGAGAAGAAAATTTTTGTACACAATTGAATCCTCATGTAGGAGTGTAATTGCATCATTGGTGGGTTAGGTGGCCTAGTGGTGAGCACACTTAGTGCCCTTCCCAGTGGGCAGGTTTTTCAGTCCTGGCCCTCTTTTAATCAGAGGGGCAGGGAGGTGGGCAATGGCAGGGAAGCTGGGACCCACCCACTCTACTGGGCTTTGATCCAGGGCCCTAGGAGGGTCATCAGTGTCTGGTCCCCAAAGTTTCCTCCAAGTCGCCCTGCCTTGGTCAGTTATGACCAGCTGTTGTTCTCAAGAACAGGTTAGACAAACACCAGTCAGAGATTGTCCAGATAATACTTAGTCCTACCACGAGTGCAGGAGATTAGACTTCCAGGCCTATGATTATACTAGAATCACAGAGTTAGAAGGGACGAACAGATCATCTAGTCTGACCTCCTTAAGAGGAAACTGAATAGAAATAGTTTCTAAGCCTAAGTTTCTGTTCAATTTTTAGGCAATTTAGATATAGAAATTGGTAAATGTCATTATCCTTCCTCAGACAAAAATTTTTTTTGTACCAAATGGGATCCTTATGTGGGAGCTGCTGTAATTTTTATGGAGTTCACTTTTAAATTTAATGTTTACAATTTTGTTTCAATATGAAACCTCTTTTTTAATTTTTGTTTTCTTGATTTTTATCATTATTCTTTTTTGGGGTTGGGGTTCAGTGTAATTGTATAAAATGTGTGTGGAAGCACTAAATTGGGTAGATTTCACACCAAATACTAATTTGAAAAAATAGTAAGCAATAGAGTCGTGGAGTCACAGAGTTTAAGATCAGAAGGGACCACTGGATCCTCTCGTTTGACATCCTGAAGAGGAGGTTAATTTTTCTCAGCCTTCACTGTCATATTGATGATAAAGAGAAATGAAAAATAAAAAAGGGAAACACCTAACAAAAATTTATCTTTATTTATCTTTAAATTTTAGGCAAACGAGATAACGAGATAAGTAAGTGTTATCCTTCCTCTGAAAAGAAACTTTTTTTTACTAATCATGTGGGAATTTAATTGTGGTTGAGTTGTTTGCCTTTAAATTAATTTTTTTTAATAGTTGCAATGACAAATTATTTTTGTTTTCTTGCTTTTTTCTTATTCACATTCATTTGGGGAGTGTGGGTGGTTGTTTTTTAATGTAACTTTATAAAATGTGGGGAAAGACTAAACTGGATGAATTTCACACCAAAGCAAATTTGAAAATGTAATAAGCAATACAATAGTAGGTAGTGGCCAAGAAAATGTGGCCCAGGAGGAATTGTGGGAAGGCATTGGTGGACTAGCCCCTGAGATGATTATCTTCCCTCCACACTGCAAAGTGGGCATGTAACCAACCTGAATTAAAGTGGTATCTGGGCTACTATAGCCTGTACCCAAAGTCTTGCCAGCCAGCCTGGGTGTAAATCACCACCAAACTTGAGTCAGAGTTTTTGTGTTTGTGCAATAAACAGTTTGGGAACAGCCAGATAAGACCCTGGGCTAACTGCAGTGAAGATCCACCCTGGGAGAGAGACAACCAGTGGAAGTTCTGATGAACATATAACTTTCTTTTTCCCTCAGTGTATTAGTTTGTACAATATTGAGTCATGCAATACCTGTTCAGATCTGCTCTCATGTCTAATTATGTTGCTGGTTTTAGGGTGGAGAAGATCTGTGGCACCTGTAGAAGAAGGTAATTAAAGATCATATTTTACCAATGTCCAAATATCCGTTCCCATGGGGCAATGTACCTCCTTTTCCTTCAATGTGAGAGTGGATGTGATAGTTCAGGGCAGACCTCCCCAGCACCCTGCATTTCATGGTACATCACAAGGTGAGGCGGGGTTTGTGCCTATGTCCTACCACACCATGATGAATCTACATCATATTGCATCTACTCTTCCTGCCCCTCCATCGCTGGCATGTGCTGCCCCTGCAGAGCTCTGTGATAGCAGCTGCCACTCATTGTACAGACCCGGTGGGACATGCACCTCCACAGCCACTTCTCCAGGGGGACTTTGTTCTATCTCCCTGTGCTGATGGCCAATCTCCAGCATCTCTGTTTCTTCTTTCATCTTTTCCCCTGTGAAGAAAGCCAGGAGCTATGCAATGACCCCACACTGATGGGGTGAGCAGGGACTGTGTCTGTGTGCGACCCTTGCTCCAGTCTCAAGCAGAGGAACGGAGACTTGATCACAGACAGGGGCTCTTCTGGCTCCATTATACAGATCTGGGAAGCTCCTGTGATCAGAGCTGTGAGCTTGTCTCTTTTCTCCTGTCTCCATCCACCATGATCTCAGCATTCTCCTGTCTCTGGTAAACAGGATGTCACTATAGCCTCCCCATCACTAGCACGACCCTCTCTCTCTTTCCACCAGCCACCAATTCTGTACCTCCCCCCAGTGGGATGGGGACTGTGCCCAGGGCCCTGGCCAATAGGAGGCCCCAGAGAAATGAGCACCTCTGTGTCCCAACATGCTCTGCCTGCCCAGTGCTCCTGCCAGGGAGTGGGGCTAGGGCTCGGGGGCTTGCCAGGCTTGCCCCGCTCCATCCGTCCAGTACTCTCCAGCTGGATCGTCCACACCCCGTCCCCATTTCCCCAACAGGACTGTGGGGGTGGGAGGGAGAATCCTGCAGAGAGATGGGGTGAGAAGGGGCCCTCACATGCTGTGGGCCAGGGCACCACAAAACCCTCCCCTCACTTGTGCTAACTCCTCCCTCTTCCAGGCTAATGTACTTTTGTGCTGCAACTGCTGATGAGCAGTGACATTCTGGGCACGTTCGATCCTGGTACCATGTGGCCTGTTGCGGTCCGAGCTGTGACATTTCAGAGCAGGCCGGGTGTGGTGGGGAGGCCCCATAGCAAAGTCCGGCAAAGAGGCAGCTGGGACACAGTGAGATTCAAGGTGCGGTGCGGGGAAGCTCTGTCAATATTCACTGAGTTGTACCATCTGCTGGGGCTGCCAGAGTCTGTGGTCCTCTCCCTCGGGAGAGGTGGGGGCGGAGGGGAAAGATTCTAATTCCCAGGCTTGGCCCAGCTGCTCCTTTCACCCTTTCACTCACCCATCTCTGCCATGGGAGTGACTCTCCCCAGCCCTGTGCTGAGATCTCAGAGCTGACGGGTAAATCCTGGAGAAGGAGATTCCCTGAGTCACTCTCCAACTCGGGCAGATTTGTCACTGACACCATCAAACCCTCCTCCAAGGCTGAGCTCTGCCCGTAACTCTCTAATTCTCTCTCTCCATCAGCGAATGTGACTCTGGATCCAGACACGGCTCATCCTGAACTCGTCCTCTCAGAGAATCGGAAAAGTGTGAGATGTGGGGATACCCGGCAGGATCTGCCCAACAACCCTGAGAGATTTGACTATTGGGCTTGTGTGCTGGGCTGTGAGGGATTCACCTCGGGGAGACATTGCTGGGAGGTGGAGGTGGAGGGTGGGGAAGGCTGGGCTGTGGGAGTGGCCAGAGAGTCTGTGGGGAGGAAGGGAGGGATCAGCATTAGCCCTAAGGGGGGGATCTGGGCTGTGGGGTGGTGGCAGGGTCAGTTCCAGGCTCACACCTCCCCCGTGACCCCTCCGCTTCGGCGCTGGGCCCCCAGCAGGATCCGGGTTTGTCTGGACTGTGACCGGGGGCAGGTGACATTTATCGATGCTGGTGATGAGGCCCCGATCTTCACTTTCCCGCCGGGCCCCATCCCTAGGGAGAGAATCCGACCCTGGCTCTGGGTGGGGGGATCCCGGCTCAGACTGCATCCCTGAGACACACAGCAGAGGGGAGACTGGAAATCAGTCTCTCTAGTCTCATGGACCCTAGTCTCTATGCAGGGCCATCCTTAGGATTTATGGTGCCATAGGCAGGATTATTAAACTGGTCTCCCTATGCCCAACTTGCTCTTAGCAACATAAACATAAGCTTACAGTATTGGAAAACTTGCCACATGCACTTTTTTTAAAAACACACTTTTTAAATTAAGCATACTGTAATGCTGATGGACTATATTTGCACTAAAGAAGTAGTGCTATAGCAAAATTCTGATTTATTGACAGAATGATGCAAATAATATCATTTTTTAAATTTGTCAACATTTTATTGAAAATTTCTATGAAGAGGTATTGAAACAAGGATTTGTTTTTAAATAAAAGCAATCTTTCTGGCTTTTTTGGCTGCAAAATCAATAATAATGTCATTGTATGACAAAGACAAAGTGATGTCTTGTTCAATTGTAAGAATAGCAAGACCAGTCAAGCGCTCCTGACTCATTGTAGAACGGAGATAGTTTTTAATGAGCTTTAGTTTTGAGAAACTACGTTCTCCTGATGCTACTGTTACAGGAATTGTCAGTAGAATACAAGTGGCAATGTACACATTAGGATATATGTCAACAAGTTTGCTGGTATGAATAAACACAATGTCCATCACTGATTTTGCATGTGGCAACACTGATGATAAGGTACTCAATTCTTCGTACAGTTCAAGTCCATTTAAATCAAAACTATCACTGTGCTTCAGGAGTCTCTCTAGGTTCTTGCACTCAGTCATTTGCTGCTGTTGTTTTCCTATTTCGTTGAATTTAGTTATGTCATAACTAAATTTAGTGAATTTAGTGTTGTCAGAGTGTTGTCAGATGCTACCGGTGTGGTGCTCTGCTTTCTCCTTGTTGATATCACTCGGCTGCGTGCGTGTGTTCCCTCTGTGTGCTGCCCCAGCTCTGCAGATAGCTGACACAGCAGACCCAAAAAGAACCCCCAATGACCACAGAGTCTAGTAAGGTGCGAAGGCACATCGACCAGGTTTATTGCGATCTTGGACACAGATTGCAGTTCCCCGTAGAGTACTTAGTCTACCGGGCATACTACTAATAGGTGCCTCTTGGCAATGGACCCGGCTCAGTCAGTGGTGGGACTTTCCACTGCCCCCTAGGCCAGACAAAGACACCGCCCCAGAGATGCATTCTTATACACAGGTACAAACAAGTTACACATCACTCCTGACGTATTGAGGTGCAACCCCTCTACGCAGCAAGGTCCAACCCCTCTACGCAGTAAGGTGCCACCTCTCACCTTGTACAGATCGGTTCGATCAAAACAACTCTATCCATCATTTTACCCTTTTGCCCTTGTCATTGGGATGGGCCAGCCTGTTCTTTGTTATCTGTGTGGAATGTGCAAGTATGTGAATGTTCTGATGTCTAGTGTTCAGTACCTTTTAGGTATGTATCTTCTTGCAGCGTCAGCCCTTTCCTTGCCAGCTTCTGTGAGCAGGGCCTGCCTCTGGCTCACAGCTTAACTTTGCTTTATGTTAGCAAAGTCTTGACCATTACTTTAGTTTAGGCCTCAGGCCTCGTACCGGGCCTCTGATACCAAGGTTTATATCTTAGGGCCTCCTCTTACTACATGCCCCCACTTTTTGTCTTTTTATGGAGAGGATGTTTACCCATCATCCCGGAAAAGCATAATGCATGGACTGAAGATAACCCAGTGGGCTAAACACTGTTATGCGGTTACCTTATTTTACCATCCATACACTCATGCCCCATCTGTCTTTTTAGTTTGCACATTCCCTCGTATGACTGTTAGGCAGATTTTATTATCCAATTATTTTTGAGTCCCTTATGGTGGGCCTGGGAATGTTAGGCCCTGGACCATGACTGAGGAATGTAGTATTATGATTGAGCCTTAGAGGCACTTCCAAATAATTAATATATATGAATTATATGGATATGGCATATATATTTGTAGTGTGTATGGGCATATATGTATAGTATGTATGTGTACATATGACACCAATTTATATTCAAGTGTAACCATGTTTTTCCAGTCTGCTAGTGTACTTTGTCCCTTTTACTTTGGTGACACAGTATGTTAAGGCAATTCCAGTTATCACCTGTCTCATCATTAGTAGTAGGCTGAGTATTTTAAAATACTGGGATAAGGATTGTGATAATGTGTCCCACAGTGCTATATATATGAGAAGTAAAACAAAAATTTGGAGTAGTGACACTACCACTGAGGCCTTTATATATAAATATATGGTAATTAGTTACTACATGTACTGTCCATTCATGTTATAGGTTATCCTTAAGGCTGGTTGTCACCCTCTGGTCAGCTTTACTGGGCAGAAACAGAAGTGGGTAGCTTCTCTGTTCCATTGGTTGATGTAGATCCAGTTGTTTCTTATGGATGCTGTCTTCCAGATAACCTACTGAACAGACAGTAACCAATTTATCAAATATTTCTGTGTCAGGATTTAATATTGGTACCCAGACACTAAACAAGATTGTTTTGAATAACATGTGCCTCAGTTAGGATGCAGTGTTACTGACCCAAATTATGACTGGTACTAACAGGCAATTTGTTTACCCAATTTGTAGTTACTATGTAACTTAGTTTCTTTACCAATTTGTTTTTTCCTTGCCTTCATGTTGTTTGCTGCCATTCGTTTGTTGATTTTTACCTGTGTGTTGGTTAAACAATTTAGCAAGATTATACACATTGTACATGTTATACAGCAATTATACAATACAGCAATAATATAGCAGTACAATGATAATACAGTAGTACAGCAATAATACAGTTGTTTTTACACAGTAACCAAGTTGAAATTTAAATGACAGTTTTCCTGGTCCAGCTAGTGGTTTTTAGCTGATTATTAAGTTAATTGTCCATATATGGTAAGTAGAGGTGTATTTGACCAGTCTCTTATTTATAAAGCACTTCATTTTTCTTTTCTTGATGCTTGGGGGTTTCTTCACTGTATACAGATATGAACTGGTGTCTTCAGGGTGTGATATTTTTTGGCATCTTTTATCTGTGGGATGCAACTTAAACAACTTTTGTTAGTTAACATAGTAAAGGTTTTTTTTTGTTTGTTTGTTTGTTTGTTTTCAGTAACCCAAACTTAATACACAGTTTTACTTAGTTTGTTTACAATGTAATAAGAACAATGTAATAGGGACCAAGTCTTTTATAACACAAGCTATACTTTTGCAATTGTTGTATAGACATTCATTTTCATCGGGGTGCATTACTAATATTTCATACTAAATGTAATGCTTAACGGCTAAAATAAATGTTCATAATCTTCCATGAGAAGGTGTATTGCTTTCCCTTGCTGAACACTTTGTTACAGCAAAAGAGTTAGTAACATAATTTTAACAAGCTTTTTAGAGTTAATTTGCTTGTGATACCAATTTCACTCTTGTTAACTGTTTAGAAGCACGAACCTTAACAACCATTGCTTCTCATTAACATAACATAAGAAAAGAAAAGCATATAAAACTAAACCAACTATAAAATTAAACCAAAATACATTTTAAATACAGATACATGCAAATACTTTGAGGGTATTTTTAGGGTATACTTTCATGATGCTCTGTTATGTTTGGGAGCCAAAGGTGGAAACCTGTTGAAAATGTTTGGTTAGCTTTATGCATAAATTGTTGTTTTAAAACATTTTGGTTATGACATTCTTATAACTATATTTAAAAGTGCAAACAAGTTTATAAAAAGCCCAAACAAGAAATTGACATTTTATTAATATTATCTTTACCCTGATGTTGAGGTTTCCCCTCACATTTTTTCTTTGAATAACAGTAAAAAAAAACTTAAAAAACAAAATTATGATTGATAAAAGAGAATTCTTTTTGTTTGCAATTGCATTATTTGTTGAGGCAGAAATATATGTACATATATTTGTAACTGAAACCTTTTTAAACTTTGCACAAAAAATTGGTGTTAATAATATGATTATACCCCAACCATGATTTTAAAATAGTGTGGTACCACATCTCATATATTTTTAAAAGGGTATAAAATTGACTTTTGTTGCAACAAAATAAAAATAATTTTAAAAAATAGTCACGTGACACACACAACATAGACACAAGACACACACATGACATACAGGACAAACTTACAATTAAAAACAAATGGCGCCAGAATTCTATTCATAACTATACAAAATAATACAACCAAAAATAAAAGTAAAAAGTTATTACCTTATTTAAAACTTGTAGCATAAATTTGATACAAAATATATTAATATTTGCCAAATGTATTGTATTAATTTGGTAACAAGGAATTTTGCATTACTTTATATTTAACATTATTTTAAAACTCTGCTATATGGAAATAAGAAAAGCCCATGTTTCAAATATTAGTTAGTGGTTAG
Organism: Cuora amboinensis; assembly: GCA_004028625.2. Classification (NCBI taxonomy): domain Eukaryota; kingdom Metazoa; phylum Chordata; order Testudines; family Geoemydidae; genus Cuora; species Cuora amboinensis. The sequence goes on along the minus strand of ML202183.1, from coordinate 21,501 downwards.
GATTAGAAGCAGAGAGTGCATTTCTGTTGCTTGGCAACCATATCTTCAAGAAAGTTAGGAATAATTCCAGCTGTTGCATTCCTGAAGGGTTAAAATAATTAATTTACTGGATTTGTTTAAAGTAAAGTTTTTACCTCGTTTTCTTTTTGTTTCTTGTTTTGTTCTGTTTTCAATTGCTTTATATTTTGGAGGTTTCTGTAAAAACTATAGCTTTTAACTTTTAAAACAAAGAGAGAGAGCCGAAGTGAAGAGAGGTGGGGATGGGGAAGGGGGGGGGGAAGAGCAAGGTAGGAAGGTAGCGAGACCTGAGCCAAGAGAGATTAACTCTGTCAAGGTATTTGAAAGTACAGGCAGCAGCAGCAGCAAGTTTAGCAAACTGAGAAAACATATAAAGGACAAAACTTAACTAGTATGTAAAAATATTTGAGAAAAAAGGTTCTATTTTTAGATATGAGTGCGGAGTGTGGTTCCGTGGGTCAAAGCAATTGGGAACCTGCACAGTTGGGAATTGCGCCCCTGGTTTTTATCCTGGCTCTGAGAGGAGAGTGGAGGTAGTTACCTGCTCTTGTAAAACCTGAATTTGTTCCCCCAGTGTCTGTTGCTTTTGTGTGCATGCCAAATGGATAGTGGGAGTGCCCTTTTTTGCTGCAGTTAACTGTTTTTGGGCAGCTCCATGTGTTAATGCATCAATTCTAGGTGTTAATCCACTTAATTTCAGTTTTTTACTTCGAAAATCTTTTTTATTCACTCCCCTGTGATCGAGTCGCAGCTCCTGTCTCTTAATGTGCTCTGTGAACTGTTCCATTTTTTCCTTCATTTGATTTACCAATTCAGTAAGAGTATTGTTTCCGACTCTTTCCTTCTGTGCACTTACTTGTCCCGTTTTGACAGGCACCAGTCTAGGTTCCGGTTTAAGTTTAACTGGAACCCGGCTTTTATCATAAGGTGATGGTTGCAATGCAGTGGACCCAGTTTCATCTTTTAATTTTACTAGGGTCACCTTTTTCCACTTCTGTCCCCATTCTTCGGGCACAGGGTAGCTACCTGAAGCCTGCTGTTTACCATCAATATTTATAACAAGGGACGGCACATGTATTTTTTGTAGGTTCCTTACAGCTGTTTCCAGTGTTTCACTCTGATCCTGTACTGGTTGTCTCTGGGCTGCTTGCCACCCTGCAAGGGGGGTGGGAGCATTCCAGGGCTGGGTAGCTTCTTTTGATTCCTTTAACTCTTTCTTTGTTACTGTTACTTGTTTGGCCAGCATGCCAGCATGCTGTCTAAGCCATCTCACTGCCATAGACATGAGTTGCAAAATTCTTGCTTTTTTTACTTTTATTACTATTTCTTAGAGCCTCGGTTTCTACCATCGCTCTACATATGCCAGTCCATGTTTCTCTACTCTCTTTTTTACATTCATATGGACCCCCTTTACTGGCAATCCAGCGGGTCCAAGAGTTATCAAACTCCGTGGGGGTTATAAGGGAGGGGATCAGGGGGTTCCCTATCTCGAGGTTTTCTGCCATGTTAGATTGCGATTCTTACAGTGGACAGCTCGCTCACTCACCAGATCAGAGGTCGGGGTCACCAGTGTTGTCAGAGTGTTGTCAGATGCTACCGGTGTGGTGCTCTGCTTTCTCCTTGTTGATATCACTCAGCTGCGTGCGTGTGTTCCCTCTGTGTGCTGCCCCAGCTCTGCAGATAGCTGACACAGCAGACCCGAAAAGAACCCCCAATGACCACAGAGTCTAGTAAGGTGCGAAGGCACGTCGGCCAGGTTTATTGCGATCTTGGACACAGATTGCAGTTCCCCGTAGAGTACTTAGTCTACCGGGCATACTACTAATAGGTGCCTCTTGGCAATGGACCCAGCTCAGTAGGTGCTGGGACTTTCCACTGCCCCGTAGGCCGGACAAAGACACAGCCCCAGGAATGCATTCTTATACACATGTAAGCAGAGTCAGGATGAGATCTACCCTGACATCTGGTGGTACATTATGAGGAGTGGGCAAAGGAATTTTAGGAATGTGCATTTGCATTGGTAAACCCACTCCACTTAGCATAACACACAGCAGCATGGGATAGTTATTTTCACACTGTGGAATCCCCAATTTCTTTGTTATTGGGGCAGGAAGGAAAAAAAGGGGCTGTTACCTTAATTATGTGAATGAGGAACTATGAGACTGCTTTATGACTGAAATGACTCAACCTACATTAAATAGTACTTGCTAGACAAGGGACATGGGTTCCAAAACCCAGTGAAGGGAGAGAGGCTGGGGACTGGTGTGTGTACCTGATGGTATGGGCCCCTTTTGAGGGCCTGGAACACCAATTGCACATCCTCCTCTCTCCACTGTTAAAGAGCAGAGCTAATTTTGAATCCTTTAGGAGTCCATCTGGAGGCTGCTGACCTGAATTCACATTGGGCCAAGGTGGCACTGGGGCTCCTTTACTACAAGAGCTGAAATCACTAAAAGAGCTAAGCTTACTGAGCTGAGATCACTGAGTGGGGGAGCCTGAAGATCGATCGCTAAGCAGCTGGCAGAGCGGAGCAGTCTGCAGCACGTTGGCGCAGCCTGTGGAGCGGTTCGCATGGACGGCTGATGCGGTTCACGGGTTGGCTGGAGGAGCGGCACAGCTGGTGGAGTGGAGCCAGTCGTGGTGAAGGCTACAGCAGAACTCCACGGAGAAGCGGGGCAGTCGGCCCTGGCCCACGTAAGGTGTCCCTTAACACCCTGCGTGTGCCCCCCCCCATTTCCACCCAGGCTGGGGGGGTAAAACTCTGCAGATAAACTTTTGAACTCTGGGGTGGCACTGACCAGAGACAGAGACTCTTGGGTTGTTGGACTTTGGGGTGATTGGACTTAAGACCCTAAGGGGGAAAGGACAGTGCCAAATGTACTTGGGGTGGGTTTTTTGCTTATGGTTTGTGTATAGTCCTGTTTGTGGTGTCTCTCCAACGTGATGCCGCATTGTTTCCCTCCTTTATTAAAAGGATTTTGCTACACTCAGACTCTGTGCTTGCGAGGGGGGAAGTATTGCCTCCTAGAGGCGCCCGGGGGGGTGGTAGGTAATTGTCCCAGGTCACTGGGTGGGGGCTCGAGCCGGTTTTGCATTGTGTTATTGAAACGGAACCCCTGGATACTGAACCCGGCCCTTGTTGCTGCCAACTCAGAGGGGCAGAAGGGTTACACACAGGTACAAACAAGTTACACATCACTCCTGACGTATTGAGGTGCAACCTCTCTACGCAGTAAGGTGCCACCTCTCACCTCGTACAGATCGGTTCGATCAAAACAACTCTATCCATCATTTTACCCTTTTGCCCCTGTCATTGGGATGGGCCAGCCTGTTCTTTGTTATCTGTGTGGAATGTGCAAGTATGTGAATGTTCTGATATCTAGTGTTCAGTACCTTTTAGGTACGTATCTTCTTGCAGCATCAGCCCTTTCCTTGCCAGCTTCTGTGAGCAGGGCCTGCCTCCGGCTCACAGCTTAACTTTGCTTTATGTTAGCAAAGTCTTGACCATTACTTTAGTTTAGGCCTCAGGCCTCATACCGGGCCTCTGATACCAAGGTTTATATCTTAGGGCCTCCTCTTACTACAATACTAAAATCCATACTGTTCATGGTGTACTCGTAAGGTATTAAATCTTTCATCAACAGCACACATTTTTTTATCTATCACAACATTAAAAAATTTAACCTCAAATTTCTTTTCTGGGGTCGTCTATGGGCTTATCTGCTCCTTCATATTCCGCTTGCCATTTTTTCCTTGAAACTCGTATCACGTTGGGATATGAAAATGTTGGTTTTACACCGAGTGCCTGTGCAAGCTCTCTTGCTATAACCTGTGCGGCTTTGAATCCATGTCCTCTGTATTTCACTAAAAAGTCTTGTATGTTGTTTAGTAAGTAAGTGTTGAATCAAGCTGCATCATTGGACGCTGCATTATTTTGCTTACACTTGAGATTTTAACAAGAATGTCATACCAGATTACGACAGATGTTAGAAACTTGAAGCTGGATATTTCAGAGACCAATGACTGTGCTTCACTTTTAACTTTTGGATCTCTGGGTTCTTCCGAAATAGCAATCAGTGCTTCATAAACTTCCTTAGATTGATATCTCAACTCTTTTGCACTTTCTACTCTGCTTTCCCAGCGTGCCTCAGATAGAGGCTTAATGGTAATACCATTGACATGTGCTTTGAATATTTGCCATCATTGAGTGGAAGCTGAAAAGAGCACATAAATGCATTGCAGCAAACCAAAAAAAAGAAATAGCTTCTACAGAAAACTTGGCCATATCACACAGAATAAAATTAAGGCTGTGACATGCACACGGAACAAAAAAGGCTTGTGGATTTTCTGCCAGCAATCTAGCTTGCACGCCAGAAATGCATCCTCTCATATTGGCACCATTATCATAGCCTTGTCCTCTGATGTTCATTACGGACAATCCCATTTGTTTTAGTTCATCAAGGAGAGCTTGAAGAAGTCCAAAACCTGCAGTGTCCTCTACTTCTAAAATGTGATAAACGATTCCTTAACTGTAATCTGTGCTGAATTACTAATGTTGACAAATCTCACTACTAACGACATCTGTTCTTGATAACTTATGTCCGGAGTGCAATCTAGAATTACGGCAAAATATTTTGCCAAAGTAACCAATGAAACAATTTTGTCTTTCATGATCAGTTCATTTTGAATTCTTGGTCCCAAATAGTGGTCATGTATTTCATTTTCAGTTACCCTTCAGAGATGTTCACTCATCACTGTATCAAATTTTCCCAGCAGTTGTACAAAGCCCAAAAATTTGCCATTTTTGGGCTGGAATAATTTCTTAATGCTTCCTCTAAAAGCAATATTGTTTGTTGATAGATATTCAACGATAGATAATAGACATTCAAGAACACAACACCAATGCTGCTTCTCTGACTCCAGCAATCTTTGATTTGGGGCATCAAGAGTTGTCTGCTTTTTTTAACCTTACACTCAGCTCACACCATTTGTGCATACTTTCAATGTGGTGTTGTGCCTTTTCATGTTGTGGTAATGTGTGACTACGATTTTTCCAATTATTAATACCCATGGTTGCTATCTTAAAATTGCAACTATTGAAAATCTTGCATGGGAAACAAAATACAGCATCCTTGCATTTAGAGTACACAAGCCACAGTTTGTTGACAATTTCACTGTTAGAAAGTCTTTTGTAGTAATTGTTTTCTGTGAATTTCCTACCTCTAATGTCTTTAGGATATTCAAGACCTTTTATTCTCACAGGGCTTTTCTCAAGTACAATGCCACGTAATTCGTTGTTTAAAGATTGCGGCCATGCACCAATGTCATCTATATCCCATGCTAGTACAGTTTCAACTGTTGTAATTTCTTGTTTTGTGTTTGCATCTGTTTCAAATGATTGTTCCATGTGTTGTTGCATTTCTTGAGCTTCGTCTTCATAAACATTTTCTTCGGCAGTTACTTGATGATCTTGATCAACTTCATTGTTTTCATGACGTAGAAACTTAAGTATAGAACCCTTCTGTGCGTGTATAGCTAATTATATTTCATCTTTCCATTTTCTTTTTTATGACCCGGAAAGTTATTTTTGATACAACATGACTTATAAGAGTGTTTTTAAAAGAAATAACTGTTTAAATTATTGTCAGATTATTAGAAATATTATTTAAAATAACTAATATATGATAGCCATGAATCTGTGACCTTGAGCTAGTGTGAAGACACCTCACAAGGCGCTCCACCCTGACTGAGACACAGGGTATGTCTACACTACGGGATTATTCTGATTTTACAGAAACCAGTTTTGTAAAACAGATTGTATAAAGTCGAGTGCACGCGGCCACACAACGCACATTCATTCGGTGGTGTGCGTCCATGGTCCGAGGCTAGCGTCAATTTCCGGAGCGTTGCACTGTGGGTAGCTATCCCGTAGCTATCCCATAGTTCCTGCAGTCTCCCCCACCCCTTGGAATTCTGGGTTGAAGTACCAGTGCCTGATGGGGCAAAAATCATTGTCGCGTGTGGTTCTGGGTACAGCCTCACCCCTCCCTCCGTGAAAGCAGCAGACAACCGTTTCGCGCCTTTTTTCCTGGGTGAACTGTGCAGACGCCATAGCACAGCAAGCATGGACCCTGCTCAGCTCAATACCGCAATCGTGGACATTTTAAACACCTCGCGCATTCTTGTGCAGTCTATGCTGAAGCAGGACCTGCAAAGCCAGGCGAGGAGGAGGCGGCTACGGCAGCGTGGCGATGACAGTGATGAGGACAGGGACACAGAATTCTCTCAAACCGTGGCCCCCTGCGCTTTGGAGATCCTGATGGTAATGGGGCAGGTTCTAGCCATTGAACGCCGATTTTGGGCCCGGGAAATAAGCATAGACTGGTGGGACCGCATAGTTTTGCAGGTGTGGGACGATTCGCAGTGGCTGCGAAACTTTTGCATGAGTAAGGGCACTTTCATGGAACTTTGTGACTTGCTTTACCCTGCCCTGAAACGCCAGAATACTAAGATGAGAGCAGCCCTCACAGTGGAGAAGTGAGTGGCAATAGCCCTCTGGAAGCTTGCAATGCCAGACAGCTACCGGTCAGTCGGGAATCAATTTGGAGTGGGCAAATCAACTGTGGGGGCTACTGTGATGCAAGTAGCCAAAGCAATCACTAAGCTGCTGCTATGAAAGGTTGTGACTCTGGGAAACGTGCAGGCCATAGTGGATGGCTTTGCTGCAATGGGATTCCCTAACTGTGGGGGGCGGTAGATGGAACCCATATCCCTATCTTGGCACCGGAGCACCAGGGCACCCAGTACGTAAACCGCAAGGGGTACTTTTCAATGGTGCTGCAAGCACTGGTGGATCACAAGGGACATTTCACCAACATCCACGTGGGATGACCGGGAAGAGTTCATGACGCTCGCGTCTTCAGAAGCACTACTCTGTTTAAATGGCTGCAGCAAGGGAATTACTTCCCAGACCAGAAAATAACAGTTGGGGATGTTGAAATGCCTGTAGTTATCCTGGGGGACGTAGCCTACCCCTTGATGCCATGGCTCATGAAGCCATACACAGGCAGCCTGGACAGTGGTCAGGAGCTGTTCAACTACAGGCTGAGCAAGTGCAGAATGGTGGTAGAATGTGCCTTTGGCCGTTTAAAGGTGCGCTGGCACACATTACTGACTCGCTCAGACCTCAGCCAAACCAATGTCCCCTTTGTTATTGCTGCTTGCTGTGTGCTCCACAATATCTGTGAGAGTAAGGGGGAGACCTTTATGGCGGGGTGGGAGGCTGAGGCAAATCACCTGGCTGCTGATTACGCGCAGCCAGACACCAGGGAGATTAGAAGAGCACACCAGGAAGCGGTGTGCATCAGAGAAGCTTTGAAAACGAGCTTCATCACTGGCCAGGGTAGGGTGTGACTGCTGTGTTTGTTTCCCCTTGATGAACCCCCACCCCCCTTGATTGACTCATTCCCTGAAAGCAACCCACCCTCCCCCTTCGATTACAGCTTGCTTAAGGAAATAAAGTCACTATCGTTTAAAAATCATTTATTCTTTATTAATTCATTATAAAAAGAGGGAGAGAACTGAGAAGGTAGCCCGGGTGGGGTTTGGGAGGAGGATAGGAGGGAAGGAAAAGGCCACTAAAAATTTTTCACATTAATGACAGCCTTTTGGTTGGGCTTTCTATGGGGGTGGAGTGGGCGGGTGCACGGAGCCTCCCCCCACGCGTTCTTACAAGTCTGGGTGAGGAGGCTAAGGAACATGGTGAGGGGGGAGGGTGGTTATACAGGGGCTGCAGCAGCACTCTGTGATCCTGCTGCCATTCATGAAGCTCCACCAGACGCTGGAGCATGTCAGTTTGATCATGCAGCAGCCCCAGAGTTGCATCCCGCCACCGCTGATCTTCCTGCCGCCACCTCTCATCTCGAGCGTCTCTCCTGTCCTCACGTTCATCCCTCCTATCCTCACGTTGGTCCCTCCTGTCCTCACGGTCACTGGCATCTTTCCTGTACTTTGCTACCACATCCTTCCACTCATTCAGATGCGCTCCTTCATTGCAGGTCACTTCCATGATTTCGGAAAACATTTCTTCTTGCGTCTTTTTTTTCCACCGCCTTATCTGAGATAGCCTTCGGGACGGAATAGGGATGCTTGAAAAATTTGCAGCTGCATGAGGGAGGGAAAAAAGGGAGAGAAGTATTTAAAAAGATACATTTTACAGAACAATGGTTATACTCTTTCACAGTGAACAGCACTATTCACCTTACATAGCACATGTGATTTCACTACAAGGTCGCATTTTGCATCTTAATATTGAATGCCTGCGGCTCTGGTGTTACAGATCTCACAGACGCAGGTCCGGGCATCAGAATTCAGCTTGCATGTGGCCATGGTAAGCCACTGTCTTTCGGCTTCTGCAGCCTTCATATATACAGTGCTTTACCCCTCCCCCCACCGCATGGCTGGTATCATGAAAGCTCACTGCTAATCACCCCCCTTTTCCCCCCCACCACGTGGCTGTTAGCTGGGAAGATCCCTGCTAGCCAAACGTGCAAAAGCTCCTAGCTATTTCACTCCTCCCCTCCCCACGCTTGGCTACGTGCAAGGAAGGATTTTTTTTAAGAAGCAGGCCATGAACCCAGTAGGAAAATGGGCATCTCTGTCCCCTTAATTAAATTCCTGATTTTCAACCAGGTTACCCTGAACGATATCACTCTGCTGAGGATAGCACAGCGAGATAAAGAACGGATGTTTCTTGAATGCCAGCAATCACCAGGACCATATGCAGCTATGCTTTGTCATGCAATGATACCCGATTACTTGCTATATGCATGGTGTGGTAAAGTGTCCTACTATGGTGGACGGAACAAGGCTGCCTTGCCCAGAAACCTTCTGCAAAGGCTTTTGGAGTACCTCCAGGAGCACTTCATGGAGATGTCCCTGGAGGATTTTCGCTCAATCCCCAGACATGTTAACAAACTTTTCTAAATAACTTTACTGGCCGCGAATGCATCCCCAAGTCCTCAGGGCAAATCAATCATTAAAAAACGCTTGCTTTTAAACCATGTTTTATATTTACAAAGGTACACTCACCAGAGGTCCCTTCCATGGCTTCATTGTCTGGGATAGTGGCTTGGGAGGGCTGGGAGGGTAATTCCATCTGGGTCAGAAAAAGCTCCTGGCTGTTGGGGCTAACGGAGTGCTGTGTGCTCTTTGCAAGCTCGTCCTCCTCACCTTCTTCATCATCATCTTCCCCGTCCGCATAATCCTCAGCCATGGCGGAGAGTACAACCCCCACCTCGGAATCCACGGACAGAGGTGGGGTAGTTGTGGCGCAGCCCCCTAAAATTGCATGCAGCTCAGCGTAGAAGCGGCATGTTTTTGGCCCTGCACCGGACCTTCCGTTTGCTTCTTTGGTTTTCTGGTAGGCTTGTCTGAGCTCCTTAACTTTCACTCTGCACTGCACTGAGTCCCTGCTGTGGCCTTTTTCCATCATAGCCTTGGAAATTCTTTCAAATACTTTTTCATTTCGTCTTTTGGAACGCAGTTCTGTTAGCACTGAATCCTCTCCCCATATAGCGATCAGATCCAGTACCTCCCATGCAGTCCATGCTGGAGCTCTTTTTCAATTCTCAGGAGACTGCATTGTTAACTGTGCTGATGAGCTGTGCGTGGTCACCTGTGCTGATGAGCTCTCCACGCTGGGCAAGCAGGAAATGGAATTCAAAAGTTCGCGGGGCTTTTCCTGTGTACCTGGCCAGTGCATCCGAGTTCAGATCGCTGTCCAGAGCGGTCAGTGGTGCACTGTGGGATACCGCCCGGAGGCCAATATCGTCGATTTGCGGCCACACTAACCTTAATCCGATATGGGAATACCAATATTAGCGCTACTTCTCTCGTTGGGGAGGAGTACAGAAACCGGTTTAAAGAGGCCTTTATATCGATATAAAGGGCCTCGTAGTGTGGACGGGTGCGGTGTTAAATCGGTTTAACGCTGCTAAAATCGGTTTAAACGCGTAGTGTAGACCAGGCCACAGTGGAGTTGGAAACCCATGTCATTTTTACAAAGCCACTTTTTAGTTTTAAATGTTTAGTGGACATCAATCTTAATGTTAGTTACAACTCTATATCAACCTTATACTGTAAATAGATCAATAGCATTATCCAGTTTAATAAGGTGAGCTTCCAAGCAGTGGGAAAATATTGTGACGGGTTGGATCACAGACACCCTCTTGGGAGCTGCCACCCACCGTCTGCTCCAACAAAGACCCAGGGTCTGAATTTCTAGCCCCAAAGCTGCAGGTTTACCTGAAAGCAGCTCACAGAAGTGTTCCTGTCTTTAACACTCAGATGCCCAACTCCCAATGGGATCTAAACCCAAGTAAATCCGTTTTACCCTGTATAAAGCTTATGCAGGGTAAACTCATAAATTGTTTGCCCTCTATAACACTGATAGAGAGAGATGCACAGTTGTTTGCTCCCCCAGGTATTAATACATACTCTGGGTTAATTAATAACTAAAAAGTGATTTTATTAAATACAGAAAGTAGGATTTAAGTGGTTCCAAGTAGTAACAGACAGAACAGAGAAAATCACCAAGCAAAATAAAATAAAATATGTGCAAATCTATGTCTAATCGAACTGAATACAGATAATCTCACCCTCAGAGATGCTTCAGTAAGTTTTTTCCTCAGACTGGACACCTTCCAGGCCTGGGCACAATTCTTTCCCCTGGTACAGCTCTTGTTCTGGTTCAGGTGGTAGCTAAGGGATTCTTCATGATGGTTCCTCTCCTCCCTTTGTTCTGTTCCACCCCTTTATATATCTTTTGCATAAGGTGGGAATCCTTTGTCCCTCTCTGGGTTCCCACCCCCTCCTTCTCAATGGAAAGACACCAGGTTAAAGATGGATTCCAGTTCAGGTGACATGATCACATGTCACTGCAAGACTTCGGCTTTGGCTACACTTGCACTTCAAAGCGCTGCCGCAGCAGCGCTTTGAAGCGCTAAGTGTAGTCAAAGCGCCAGCGCTCTCCGTACTCCACCTCCCTGTGGGGAATAACGTACAGCGCTGGGGCTTTGACCACACTGGCGCTTTGCAGCGCCGCAATTTGCAGCGCTGGAGAGGGTGTGTTTTCACACCCTGCTGCAGCGCTGCAAATTTGTAAGTGTAGCCAAGCCCTTCATTACCCACTTGCCAGCACACAGGGATACAGGAAGACTTACAGGTAAAACAGAGCCATATGCAGACAATTGTCCTGGTTAATGGGAGTCATCAAGATTCCAAACCACCATTAATGGCCCACACTTTACATAATTACAATAGGCCCTCAGAGTTATATTTCATATTTCTAGTTTCAGATATAAGAATGGTGCATTTATACAAATAGGATGAGCGCACCCAGTAGATTATAAGCTTTGTAATGATACCTTACAAGAGACCTTTTGCATGAAGCATATTCCAGTTATATTATATTCACTCATTACCTTATTTTTATAAAATTATATAGACTACAATGTCACACATGTATTCTCTCACGCAGTGTCCTGCCTCGAAGTCCTGTTGCAGAGCTTGGTCAGTATCTGTTCACCATCCACATACAAGGCCACAAAATTAATATCATAATGTTTAAAATGAAAGGGATTCTTAGTGTAACTTCCGCTAAAGGTATCATTATCCAAAAACCCTAGGACAAGAATTTTGGGTAACTGTCCCAAGAACAGGTTCTCCTGGTTACTGACCCTGCTGCCCGTGGGGATGCTAAACACTTTCATTCCCACATGGTTCATTCCAGTTACATTATATTCACTTATTAGCATATTTTTATAAAATTATATAGACTACAATGGCACAAACAGAACCCTAGTTTTATTCCTAGGTAAAGCACAAAGTGACCAAAATGAAGTCAGCACAGAATCATCTCATCTAGATTAAGGTAGCACAGAAGTGTTACAGAAGTCCTATTGTGCCTTATTTTTGTTTGAAAAGATGTTAGCAAGAGCAGCACATTTGGGGCACTGCCAGAAATACATGATAAATCACTGCCTCTAAAGTTCCATCAAAAACTGACATTTTCACAGCTCTAGCATGATCGGCTGCACAAGGAAGAGTCCCTGGCCTTTTTAACTCATATTAACCATGTATTTACTTTATGAAAGTTGGACCAAACATTGTGAAAATGTAAGACATTGGCTGCCCAACCTTTGGGCTGGCAAAAGCTATACTGACTCACTGGGAAAAAAACCAAGAGAATCTTAGTACAACATATGGTCACTCTATACACTAGTAAGGAGATGAGCATATTACAGTTGTTGGAGGGCTCTATTAGCAGTAACAGGGCTATAGGAAAGTCAGTCAACATTTTTGTTTCTCTGATGAAAACTGGCCCAGTCCCTGCCCCAAACCAAACTTGTCACAGATAACTGTCAACAAATTAATTTTCTGTTTTTGGCTAAGATACTAATTTTTTTTTAAATATTGAAATTGGATTCAGGATTGTTAGCAAGCAGTTTTGGCAAACAAAGTTGTTAAATGATGATCAAAATGGCAACGCAGTACTGCTTTCATGCTTGACTCACCCCCAGCCTGCTGGTCCAACAGCTGCAGTAGAGGAGGAGATAGGTGCAAAGCTGCAGGACCCCAATATCCACCTCTTGGGGTGCAGAGACGGGAGGAGAGTGGGAGAGTCACAGGAAAATAAACAGGGATTAGAAGTGAGGGTTAGAAAAATTAGTGGAAAGGGACAGTATGAAAGGAAAGGGAACACGAGAGAGACAGAGAGATTTATGACATGTTACTGAAAGTGAGACTGTAACTAATTAATTCCCTATATTAATTCCTTGGCATTCGTGCTTTTTTAATGCCATTAAGAAAACTGTTCTCAGTAGCTGGGGAATCTCCTTTCCAAACTGCGGTTATTAAGGCTCCTTCTCAGCTCCATTTATTTACCACCTTTAGTTACTTAGGGTATGTCTACACTACCAGAGTAGTTCGATTTTACTTAACTCGAATTTGTGGAACCGACCTTAGAAAGTCGAACGTGTGTATCCACACTAAGGACAGTAATTCGACTTTGTGAGTCCACAGTAATGGGACAAGCGTCGACATTGGAAGCGGTGCACTGTGGGTAGCTATCCCACAGTTCCCGCAGTCCCCGCTGCCCATTGGAATTCTGGGTAGAGCCCCCAATGCCTGCTGGGGGAAAAAAATGTGTCGAGGGTGGTTTTGGGTAACTGTCATCATTCAACTGTCACTCCCGCCGGCGGGCAATCAGTTCGCGCACTTTTCTGGTGAGTGACAGCGCGGACGCCACAGCACTGCGAGCATGGAGCCCGCTGCAATCATCACTGCAGTTATGGCCGTTGTCAACTCCTCGCACCTTATCATCCACCTTTTTCACAGTGAGATGCTGAGAAATTGGGCGAGGAGGCTCCGGCAGCGCGGTGAGGACATGAAGTGTCAGAGTGGCACAGACCTCTCACAAAGCACGGGACCCCGCACCGTGGACATCATGGTGGCAATGGGTCATGTTCATGCTGTGGAACGGCGATTCTGGGCCTGGGAAACAAGCACGGACTGGTGGGACCGCATAGTGCTGCAGGTCTGGGATGAATCACAGTGGCTGCGAAACTTTCGCATGCGTAAGGGCACTTTCCTTGAACTGTGTGACTTGCTGTCCCCTGCCCTGAAGCGCAAGGACACCCGGATGCGAGCAGCCCTGACTGTGCAGAAGCAAATGGCCATAGCCCTCTGGAAACTTGCCACGCCAGACAGCTACCGGTCAGTAGCGAACCACTTTGGCGTGGGCAAATCTACCGTAGGGGTTGCTGTGATTCAAGTAGCCCACGCAATCGTTGAGCTCCTGCTCTTGAAGGTAGTGACCCTGGGAAACGTTCAAGTCCTCATAGATGGCTTCGCCGCGATGGGATTCCCAAACTGCGGTGGGGCTATAGATGGAACTCACATCCCTATCCTGGGACCGGACCACCAGGCCAGCCAGTATATTAACCGAAAGGGCTACTTTTCAATGGTGCTGCAAGCACTGGTGGACCATAGGGGACGTTTTACCAACAACAACGTCGGATGGCCAGGCAAGGTTCATGACGCGCATGTTTTCAGGAACTCTGGTCTGTTTAGACGCCTGCAGGAAGGTACTTTCTTCCCGGACCACAAAGTAACTGTTGGGGATGTGGAGATGCCTATAGTGATCCTCGGGGACGCAGCCTACCCGCTAATGCCCTGCCTCATGAAGCCCTATACAGGCGCCATGGACAGTGACAAAGAACTCTTCAACTACCGGCTGAGCAAGTGCAGAATGGTGATGGAGTGTGCTTTCGGACGTCTCAAGGGGAGATGGCGAAGCTTACTGACTTGCTCAGATCTCAGCGAAACCAATATCCCCATTGTTATTGCAGCTTGCTGTGTGCTCCACAATCTCTGTGAGAGCAAGGGGGAGACCTTTATGGCGGGATGGGAGGTTGAGGCAAATAGCCTGGCTGCTGATTAAGCCCTGCCAGACAGTCGTGCAATTAGAAGAGCCCAGCGGGAAGCGCTGTGCATCCGTAAGGCTTTGAAAGCTAGGTTCCTCGGTGAGCAGGGTAAACCGTGACTATTAAGTTTGTTTACAGAGAAGCTGAACCTGCCCCCGTTTCTTTACCCAGTTAATGTTGACTATCCTCTGCAGTTACATACCCCGTTCACCCCATTCCCCCCCCTTCCAACACACGTTTAAAAATAAAATACATGGAACTTTGTTAATAAATACCATTTTCTTTAGTACTGATTTCGTGGTAAAGGGTTGAAACTGGGACACAGACTGTGGTGGGTAGGTGTGTAGTGATGTAAAGACCGCTTCTAAACTCGAGGAATGACAGGCTCCTGCTCCTAGAGTGGTGCGCGGTGGCAGACTGGTTGTTTCAACGGAGCCTGCCACTCCTCCTTTTCGGGACTCTGTGTGTGGGGGCTATGTGACTTTGTGGCGGGGGAGGACGGTTACAGATCCGCTGCTGCGTGGCTCTGTGATCCAGGATAAGGAGCGCTGCATAAGATCTCTAACCACCCTCCCCCACCACAAAGTCACATAGCACCCCCAAAACAGAACATGAAAACCACCTCCCAGACTGACCAGGGTGCCAAGTGACTGCACTGTGTGTGTGACCTGCTGCTGAACCTGCCCCCATGTCTGTACCCTGGTAAAGGTGACTGACCTGTCCAATTACCAACCCCCTTCCCCGCCCTTGAAACACAGTCTCCTCTAAAAGAACATGATGGAAACAGTAATTAACAGAAAAGTCTTTTTTATTATCACCTAGACAGTTAGGGGATGAAACTGGGATGGGGGCTTGGGTGAGGCAGGAAGGAAAGGACTTCTCAAAATTTAGCAAATGAGAGCTTTTTGGTAAGTGAGCACTCTGCAGGGGTGGAGTGACAGTTTTCACGGCCCCTGGCGCCCCTCCTTCTTGTCACTTTGGGTGAGGTGGGTATGGGACTTTGTGGCGGGGGAGGGCGGTTACAGATAGACTGCAGTGGGGCTCTGTCCTCCTGCCTGCGGTCCTGCAGAATATCCACAAGGCGCCGGAGCGTGTCCATTTGCTCCCTCATTAGTCCAAGCAGTGTTTGAGTCGCCTGCTGGTCTTCCTGCCGCCACCTGTCCTCCCGTTCGCTGTGTGAGCGCTGAGACATGTTCTCCCTCCACTGGGTCTGCTGGTCCGCCTCGGCTCGGGAGCAGCCCATAAGTTCAGAGAACATCTCGTCCCGTGTCCTTTTCTTTCGCCGCCTAATCTGCGCCAGCCTCTGTGAGGGGGATGCCGGGAAACAGTCAGAGCTGTGTGATGGGAAAAAGGGAGTGAATTCCTTACAAAGATACATTTTTGCGAACAATGAACATAGTCTAGTCTGTCTCTGTGAACAAGACCATGCACAGCACCTATCTCATGCGCACTCAGGACAAGTTTGAATTTTCGGCCTTTGCATTCATTGCCTGGGGTCTTGCACTGCAGATCAGACAAGTGGGGCAGGACAGCAGAATTCGTGGAGCAGGCACACATGGTAAGCCGTAGACTTTTGGCTGCTTAAAACGTAATATATAGCAGTGCCCTCCTTTCACGCTCAAAGCAATGGTCATAGCGTTTGCAAGTTCCTGCTGCCAGCAATCTGGAAAGCATGAACTCTGCCCCTGTTCCACCCCCTCGCAGCTGTCCCCGGGAAAGATCCCTGTATGCTGCCCCTCTACCGCCTCCACCACGTGGCTGTAAACCGACGCTTATTGTTATGTAAAGGAACAGTCAAGCATTCCCAATACTAACATTCCCCTAATTCAAAGCAGGACGCCCTGAGCGAGATCACCCTGAGGAGGATCACTGACAGAGATAAAGACCGCATGCTGCGTGAAAGCCAGCACAAACCAGGGGCCTATGCCGCCATGCTCGTCTAGGCAATGCTCCCAGAGTACCTGCTGATAGCCTGGCGCGGAAAAGTGTCCTACCACGGAGGACCCAATAAGGCCGCTCTCCCCAGGAACCTCCTGCGGAGGCTTTTTGATTAACTCCAGGAGAGCTTCGTGGAGATCTCCCAAGAGGATTTTTGTTCTATCCCCATATATATTGACCTTCTTTTCACTTAGTTAATATTCCTGCTCTGTTAAAAATAAATGTTTACATGTTTAAAGCACATACCGACTGAGCCTTCCCCTGATTTAGGGTCCAGGTTAACGGCTGGGGAGGGTTGGTAGGGGATCTCAGTGAGGGTGATGAAGAGATCCTGGCTGTCGGGGAAATCAGCGTTGTAAGCGCTGTCTACTGCCTCGTCCTCCTCATCTGCTTCCTCATCTTCCCCGTCAGCGAACATCTCCGAGGAACCAGCCGTAGACACTATCCCATCATCAGAGTCCACGCACACTGGTGGGGCAGTGGTGGCAGACTCACCGAGAATGGAATGCAGTGCCTCATAGAAGCGGCATGTCTGGGGCTGGGATCCAGAGCGTCCGTTTGCCGCTTTGATTTTCTGGTAGCCTTGTCTCAGGTCCTTGATTTTCACGCGGCACTGCGTTGTATCCCGGCTGTATCCTCTGTCTGTCATGGCTTTGGAGACCTTCTCGTAGGTCTTTGCATTCCGTTTTTTGGAGCGCAGCTCCGAAAGCACAGACTCATCGCCCCACACAGTGATCAGATTCAAGACTTCCCGGTCAGTCCATGCTGGGGCCCTCTTTCTATTCTGAGATTGCATGGACACCTCTGCTGGAGAGCTCTGCATCGTTGCCAGTGCTGCTGAGCTCGCCACGATGTCCAAACAGGAAATGAGATTCAAACTGGCCAGACAGGAAAAGGAATTCAAATTTTCCCGGGGCATTTCCTGTGTGGCTGGTCAGAGCATCCGAGCTCAGACTGCTGTCCAGAGCGGCAACAGAGTGGTGCACTGTGGGATAGCTCCCGGAGCTATTACCGTCGAATTCCATCCACACCTAGCCTAATTCGACATGGCCATGTCGAATTTAGCGCTACTCCCCTCGTCGGGTAGGAGTACAGAAATCGAACTAAAGAGTCCTGTATGTCGAACTAAATAGCTTCGTTGTGTGGACAGGTGCAGGGTTAATTCAATTTAACGCTGCTAATTTCGACATAACCTCCTAGTGTAGACCAGGCCTCAAACATCTGAAAACCAAGAAATACAGAGTTAAGGTACCGGCCAGTTCAACCTTAACCCTGCCCTCATGGGGCTGTCACTAGTCACTGGGAAATTATCTGTATGCACCTCAGCTGTATTCCTGGTGTGAGGTGTAGCTAGACCAGGGGTCGGCAACCTACAGCACACGTGCCACCTTTGGCACGCGAGCCTATTTTTCCTGGCACACGGCTGCCAGCCGGGGATCTGGCCGCCAGCCCCACTCAGCACACAGCTGGCTGAGTTAACGGAACCCCAGGCCAGCAGAGGCTGAGCGGGGCCAGCGGACGGGACCCCAGACTGGCGGCAGGCACACCCCCCAGCTCCCCACTCACCGCACTCGGGTTCTGCGGCTCCCAGGAGCGTGAGTTGCCGGGCCAGGGCACTGAGCCTGCTGCGGGAGGGGCGGTGGCGGTGGCTCACATTCCTGGGAGCTTCAGAGCCCGAACACGGTGAAGGGTGAGCCGGGGGGTGCGCGGGGCCCACCGCCCGCATGCATCTGCTGCAGGAGCCCCCCCGGGGGGGGCACCGGGCTGCAGCCCAGGCAGACATGCCCCCCGGCCAGTGGTGAGCTGGAGCTCGTTCCCACCACTTCGTAAGAACCAGTTGTTAAATTTAGAAGCCGGTGTAGAACCAGCTGTTAAAGTGGCGGGCAAACAACTCCAGTCCGTGGGCCACATCCAGCCCACAGGAACGTCCTGTCTCTTGCCCGCCAGAGCTCCCAGCTGGGGAGGCTCCCCTGGGCCCCCCCCCGCTCCCTGCCCCCCTGCAGAGCCGCAGCGTGTCAACCCGCTGGTGCCAGCGCTCTAGGAAGCTCTGCAGCTCTTCCGCTTTGAGTTGCATGCAAAGGAGGGGGGGGGGCTGCGAGCTCTAGCGGGCCGCACGGCATCCTTACACGCTGCCCTGAGCAGCATGGTGAGGGAGTTGGCTGGGGCTGGGAGGAGGGTTGGATAAGGCAGGGGCCAGGCAGGGGGCGGTTGGAAGGGGCAGTCAGGGGACGGGGAACAGGGGGTTCGGGTAGACATGAGTTCTGGGGATCTGTTGGGGTGGTGGTTCTGGGGATCTGTCGGGGGATCTGATGGGGTTGGGGGAGTCAGGGGACAGGGAGTGGGGCAAGTTGGGTAGGGAGTGGGGAGGGATTCTGGGAGGCAGTTAGGGTGAGGGGTCTCAGAGGGGGTAGTCAAGGGACAAGGAGCGGGGAGGGGTTGATGGGTTGCTTGTGGCCCTTACGGGTTCTGAGTGGGGCAGTCGGGGCAGACATAAGTGGGGGTCAGATGGGGGGGACAGGCTGTTTTGGGAGGCACAGCCTTCCCTACCCGGCCCCCGATACAATTTTGCAACCCCTATGTGCAGGGCCGGCTTGAGGAAGTGCAAGGCCCGATTCGAACAGTTTCGACGGGGACCCGGCAGGGATAACTTAAAAAAAAAAAGTAAAAACAACACATGGGGCTTATTCTCACCGGGTAGCGCTCAAAGTCTTTGGCGGCACTTTGGCGGCGGGTCCTTCACTCGTTCTGGGTCTTCAGCGGCACTGAAGGATCCGCAGCCGAAGTGCCACCAAAGACCCAGTAGGGAACCGGTTGTTAAGATTTTGGCAGGTCATCACCGCCGTTCGCGGTGGTGGAGTTCCGGAGTCGACGGGAGCGCGTTCGGAGTTTGATATATCGCAACGCGATATATCGAACTCCGAGAAGTCGATTGCTACCCGCCGATCCGGCAGGTAGTATGGACGTGCCCTAAGTAACTAAAGGTGGTAAGTAAATGGAGCTGAGAAGGAGCCTTAATAACCACAGCATGACAAGGAGATCCCCAGCTACTGAGAACAGTTTTCTTTTGGCACTAAAATAGCACCAGTGGCCAGGGATTAATATAGGGAATTAATGAGTTACAGTCTCACTTTCAGTAACATGTAATAAATCTCTGTCCCACTCGCGTTCCCTTTCCTTTCATGCTGTCCTTTTGTATTTTCTAACCCTCACTTCTGATCCCTGTTTATTGTCCTGTCTCTCTCCCACTCTCCTCCCCTCACTGTCACAGATCATCCCCCATGGCTGCTCCTTTCCTCCCCCCTCACTCCCCCGTAATTTTATCCCTTCCCCTCTTGCTGCCCCCGGGCTGGTTCCCCTGGCAGGGATATTTTCCTGTCACTCTTCTCATTTCTGTTTTCCACCATTTCTCCTGGACTCTCCCTTTATTCTTGTTTTATTTTCATTCACATTTTCCTTCTTGCTTCTTCTAATTCCCTCTGGTTAAACCTGCCCTGTCCCTGCCTCCCCCAGTGCTGCCAACCTCAGGAGTTGGAAAAAAAAATCATGAGACTGACCCAATAATGATTTTTTTAAGGTTGTATAACGGTTTTTCCATCAACTGCTCCCCTTACCCATCTCCCCGCACCGCCCGTTGTGTGTGTGACCATTACAGTGTTACCCGTTGTCCTGAAGTGACTCTGACCTCTGTGGCAGGAGCTCTGGCTGGGAGACCCCAGTGAGATCTAATCCCACCGATCTGTACAAACCCCTCCCTGCTGCTGCTTCTCCCCAATCCCCCTGTGTCCCTGCCACCCCCACCTCCACCTGAGCCGAGCCCGGCTGTTAGTTCTGCCCCCTGCCCAGCCCCCACCTCTGCCCCTCTGCCCCTCCTGCAGCTTCCAGGGACCATAGAGATGAGGAGCCAGGAGCTGGGTAGTTGGGAGTCCTCCAAGGTTATGGAGACTGGGGTATGTGAGGCTAGAGAGGCTGATTTCCGGTTTCCCCCCCCCGCCCTCGTGTGTCTCAGGGATACAGTCGGAGCCAGGATCGGTATCCCACCCAGAGCCAGGGTCGGATTCTCTCCCCAGGGATGGAGCCCGGCGGGAAAGTGAAGATCGGGGCCTCGTCACCAGCATCGATAAATGTCACCTGCCCCCGGTCACAGTCCAGACAAACCCGGATCCTGCTGGGGGCCCGGCTCAGGGGCAGGGGGGTCGCAGGGGAGGTGAGAGCCTTGAAGTGACCCCCGCACCACTCCACAGCCCAGATCCCCACCTCACGGCTACGGCTGATCCCTCCCTTCCTCCCAACAGATGCTTTTGCCACCCCCACACCCCACCTCCCAGCAATGTCTCCCCGAGGTGACTCCCTCACAGCCCAGCACAGAGGCTTAGTGACAAATCTCTCAGGGGTCCTGTTGGGATCCAGGAAGTAGGCAGGCAGAGCCTAAGGGGAGGATCCACTGGCCCTGGAAACAAAATGATTACGGGGGACAACTAATAAAAGAATAGGGACAGGAGTGTGGACAAAGGGTCAAAGGAAGGGAACGTAACTGGGATACCGAGCAGAGAACCCTGGACAGCGCCCACAGCTCCTCAAAGACAAGGGAGCCAGTGGGAATTCTGCCCAGATGCAAGAATGGACGGAGGATAGGAAATAGGCCCCACAGTCACAGAAGACCCCCATCGGCCAACCTCCTCTCCCTGGTTTTACAGATGGCCATTTTAGCCAGGGCCAGGAGAAGGCTGACTAGGAGGTCTGTGACTTTGTGGGGCCATGGATAGGGAGTGCGTAAATAAGAAGGTGAGGGGAAAAGTGCAACCAAAAGCGTTAACAGGATGTCTAAGAGGAGCCGGAATAGGGCTGGAACCTGGCACACTGCAGGTAAATATGTGCCAGGGTCTCCCTCACACCACAGAAAGGGCAGGTGTCTGGGATGAGGGTAAACCGTGCAAAGTACACGCCCGTGTGCACGGCCCTGGAGAGGAGCTGCCAACTGATATCCCCGGCAGGTCTCGGGACCAGGGTAGAGCACAGGCTGGCCCACCGGGGTGCCTCACCCTCGAAAGGTGGCAGGGGG
>ML202182.1:645-15716 GCA_004028625.2 Cuora amboinensis | reverse complement strand
CTCTTCTTTTCATTCAGATCACTCTTGAAAACATACATTTTCTGTAACAACACAAAAAAGCATCAATGATTTAATAATATAAGCTAAAGTTAAAACCTTAGTTACTTCCTCCGTTTGGTTTCCCACTTTACCTGGTCTACCGTGCCTATTTTGCTTCGGTTGTAAAGGTTAGGGTAAGGTGCTGTCTGGATTTGGTGTTTTTTTCAGCTCCAAAAACACATCTGGCACTTAAACAATGATGAAGAAGATGAAAACTGGTGTCCACACCATAAAATCAGCCATCTACCTGGAATCTCTGCTGACAGTCTCTTTAGAGAGGCCATGGGTAAAGGAGCACAGAATCAGAGATCTATCTTCTCACATTAGAGCATGCCACTTTGCAAAGCTTGAGACACACCAAAGGGTACAGTTGCTGTGGTGCTTCGTCAATTAATCGAGGATTGCCATTTCATAAGCAATAAATTCACTTTAAATTAATTTTAAGAAGATGATTTTCCCCACCAAAATGGTTTGATATGAAAGCAGTGAGAATGGCATATGATATTAGCAACTAACAAAAAACTTCTCCAGTTTTGAAAAGCAAGAGGATTTCCAATGTTGGGCTAGATCTTAAAGACCAGCTTCATTTTTACTAAAATTTGCCTGAGTAAGGAATGAGTAAGTACTCCTGGATCTGGCCTGTTAGTTATAATGAACTCCATTGTTCAACCCCTGGGAGTATGCATGATGCTAAAAATGAAGAAACCTAGCTGAGATGCAGTATTTTGAGCCAAAGGATGTTTATGTAGCAGACTGGCATGGCTCCATAAACAGACATATGCCCAATCCGGTAAAAATCACATTTTAATTGCTCAAAAGCATTTTCTGAACTATAAATAAATCTCTCTGATGCCTCAAGCTTATACAAAAACATTCAGTAGCTCTGGGGATGTCAAACAGCTCTCCCTCTCTAGTCAGCAACCCAGTTATTCCTCAGTGTACTTTATAATTGACACCTAAAAGCCAATGGGCAATAAATCTTTGCCAAAAAAATGGAAGAAATTATCTCTGTGGTCACACAGTTACAGTATGGATGGAACCATTCTGAAACACATATTAACATACAGTATTGCCAAGCCAAAAATTTCAAAAGTCATGAGTCAGGCCCATTCCAAAAAATGAAATTTTGTAAATCATATTTTTGTTCTGATATTTTAACTCCCACTCTTCTTCTTCAACGTATATGACAATTACAGCACTGCCAACTTTCGTAAATTCACAGTGAATAAGACCATTTTGGCCCCAGCTATATGAACACTTACTAGAGAATCCAACTACAATCAGGGCCTATGGTGGGGGCACCATACACACACAGTAAAAGAAAGTCCCTGTCCTGAAAAGCTTATAGTCTTGTGCAAAACATAGCGGGGTGTTTGAATGGGGATTCAAACTCATCTCTCATAGGGGTTAATAAATATCTATTAGAGGGGAACAACTTTAATTCCTGCAGAATTGGGAAGGATACAAACTGATGAAAGGCTGTATACAGCATTAGCCACATCCTGAGATAGCCAGTCCCCAAAAATGAACCTACAACCTTCAGATCCACACAACAGACCTCTTCCATTTCAGTATAAGTAGCTGTGGAGGGAAGCATGTTATTTCCTCCTAGATGGATCAGCCCATACAGTGAGACACAAAACACAAATTGTGTTTGGGTTAAACACTATTTGTGAGACAGCAGTGGAATGCAGGGCATTAGCATTCTTGATTTCTACCTCTGTCTCTGAAAACATGGCATGGACTAATGGTTACCAGTGGCAAGGCCAAATGTAACACCAGCCCTGTTTGGGTTGCCTGTGGTGACTGAACCCAGGATCTCTGAACATAAAAGCATGAGCTCCTACCACTTCAGCTAAAGAATCAGCTCTCTTAGCATAGAAACGGTAGCAGATCTGTAAACCTGTAAATGTGGTTGAATTTATTACCTCTATATCGAGTTCAGTGGGATTACTCACAGAGCATAACAGCTATGTACATACGGTAAGTCTTTGCAGGGTAAAGGTCTAAATTTCTGTTTTATGAACTCATTCCTTAACAAGTTTGATTAATCAAGCCCAAGATGCCTGTAAGCACTAATATTCCCTACAAACCTTATGTTCTCTATCAATTCCTGTAAACAGCATTGGTAAAAGAAAGGATCAGGGATGGGAAGGGCTGACGGAAGCTTCCCAGGTATATATGAAATTATTATGGAATTACCTGCACGATACACTTTTAACTGCCCGATACCTCCCGACATTTAAGAATAAATTTGCAGCCTAATTAAACCACATCCAGTGTCTCCTCTCCTTCCAGCACAACTGGGCAAAAAATACTCTTGAATATTTACAGGTTTGTGCACTGTTTAAATATGAATATTTTAAATTATTTTAAATGGATAATTCTTATTACATTAGCTCCTCAGCCAAACGAGATATAAAAATACAGATATTTATTTTGAGCCAGATTCTGCCAGTCTTCTCTCACACGGAGTAGTATCTTATTCCAAAAGTAGCTCTACTCATGCTGGGTAACAAAATGAATAATGATAGCTGAATCTGATCCATTGCTTTACTAAAGTGATGTATATTACTTTAAAAACACTACCTGATTAAGAAGGCTTCTTATTCACAGCTACCATAATATAAACTAGCAACTTGAGTAAGGAACAGCTGGTAAACCTAACAGAATGTAATCTCACTTCTATTAAGGAAAACCAGTTATACAGTACTGATAAAATGAGTAATTTCTCCTGTCCAAGCCAAGTACATTTAAAATATAAGTTTATTTACTCTACTCTTTCAAGACAGAAATAACACTATCATTAAAACTGTTTTAAACACATTACTCCATTGATTCCCAATCAGGGCAACAGAATTATAGTTTGCAACTGGTCTATTAAACTGTTACTACTTATTCTTTGTCTCAAGAGAGCTACTGTAGGTAATAAACCAGTCACTAGTCAGACACTTTTATATAAGGAGAACCACTACCTAAAAAGCTACATAGTTTTAGAATTACTGTAAAATTATAGTTGCATCAAGAACAGCTCCTATTGCCGCATTTGATAACTTGGCCTGAGCAGTTTTAAACCACCTCTATAATCAAATGAAATAACCTGTTATCTGCACCGATATGTCCTCTTTATAATTTTTACATAAAGAATGCTACACTCTGTGTTTATATTAATGGCATAGTAATAGTCAATAGTAATTGATTTCAAGACCTATAATCATTAGCGGTAGAGTTGAGCAAACTACCCAAGATCAACGAATAATGAATCCAATGAATTTTAAATGCATAGGTTATTTGTAAATACGTTTTCCATTATTCAACCAGTTCCATGGATAGTTGAATAGTATTTCAGCTAGTAACATGTTCAGCTAATTTTTTCAGTCAATTGAATATCTTAATTTTTTAGCTTTAATTGGTGAAAATATGTCATTTTAGAGATGGATGAGATCTTAGATCAACAGGCAAGAACATAACTCATGGAGAACGGAGATTGTATATACATTAAAACAGGAGGTAAGAATATTATTGAGTTATTTTAGTGATCACATTTTTTCTAGAAGATAAACATTACAGAATAAAGAGAGAAAGAGGTTAAAAGGGTTTTCATGTTCAATATAGTTCAATACAATATTTTACTCCCCATTGTTTATAATAATGCACTCTCTCAAAACTTCTGAAAGAAAATTTCCACTATACTGATTTTGTCCATGCCGACCTACTAACCTGTAGTCATTTTGTGAGTGTCTCCTTGGAAGTTGAAGGAGAGAAGACCAACAAAGGAAAAGAACTAGGGGGAAGAAGGAGGAAATAGTAGAAGAGCCAAGGGCAAAGAGAAAGATGGATGGGAAGACCCAGAGAAATGAGAATGGTGATTGTAGAGTGTAAGTGGTAGGTGGATGAATGGAATGGGTTAGAGAGGTGAAAATGAGGAAAAATGAATAGAAAGAAAAACAAAAGTAACAATGAGATGGAGGAAAAAAGGCAAGAACAGAAAGTGAAAAACAATAAAACGTACAATGAAAGATTAGTAAATTAGTAAAAAATTAATTGGAGGGAACACATTAAAATAGGTAACAAGATTCAGGTACTGTATAGACTAAAAAGTGAAGTATAGCAAGAGAAAAAGGAAAGGAGGAAAGGAAAATATGAAGACATAGTGAGATGTTTATTTTTTCTATTTTGTAGAAAGCTTGCTTTATTTAACATTTTGACTATGATTTAATGGTGATTTGGCTATTTCCAGTTAAAATAGCTTATCAATGTTCCCCTTTTATAGTCTGTGGACACACACATACATACGATAGAGAAAGAGATACATACACACATATACAATTTAAAATTCAACAAGCTAAGGTATTTAACCCTCCACATTCCACACATTTAAAGTTAATAGCAATCTTCCTCAGACAGTCTGTTCTAATATGTTAAGTTTGGATTTTAAATTCTTTCACTCTTAATACAAAATGCACCAAGACATCCCACTGTAGCTAGCTTATGAGCTGTGCAGTGCACCATGACACAAAATTACTATGAAACCATCTGAAATTTTTTGAAAGTGCTCCCCACTGAAAAAGCTCTGTTTGGATTGTTTTAAAGTGTATCCATCAAACCACTTTGGAATTTGTTTTAAATCCAATAAATTAAAAAAACAAAACTAGAATGAGAGGATGAGGATGACAGTCAAAAATATCACACTTGGTTGTTAGAAAGTAACTATATTTAAGTTGTCAATCAATCATTCTTGCCGGCACGAAAAGGGCAGAAAAAGCAAAACACATACCCGGTACAATCAACATGATAACCGGATATTAGCTAGGAAGCTGCACCCGTATTCCCCTTCTAGGCTTGCTGCATTCGTCTCATGTATCACCTTCAGTGCTTTTAAGAGAAACTTTAATCCACATCTGGGCATTTACTAACGTTTCATTTTCTCACTGTCCTAACTTTCCACAGTAAAAATGACTGACAGTTTTACTTAGATTGGGATTTCCTAAAATTTTGAGGATTTGCTTTTTATGCCTTTTTATTTTATTTTTCAATTCTGTTTTTGCTGTCTGCACTGAGCACTTTTGCATCCAAGCATAAACTAATCCCACCCATTGGGCCCCCACCAAAACATTGCATTAATGCCACTCAGGTTGGGGGGGGGGATTGACTGTTTAAAACTACAGGGGCTTTGGGAAGGGGAAAATTAAGAGGACCCATAGCAGAAGTATATGAATGCGGAAGTATAGTGAATGTTATAGACAGGGAAAGATGAATGCTCCTTTTTATTCCATAATACAGGAGAAGAATGTTTTTAGATTAAAAGCAAAGGAACGATAGTTTCGGGATTAAGTTACTGAACTGGGATTTGGGATTCCTGAGTTCAGTTCCTGGCTCTGCCACACACTCCATAGATGTATTACGTTGGACAAGCCATTTGGGTGGCACTCTCAAAAGCACTTAGCATTGACCCAACTCTGCTCCCACTGAAGTCAACAGAAGACTATACACTTTTGAAAATTCCACCTTATTCTTGCTGGGCCTCAGTTCTCCATCAGTAAAATAGGTTTAATATTTCTCTTCTTCCATCCTTTGAATATCTTGTCTATTTTTACTGTAAACTTTGCCCCTCATCATATAAATGTACAGTGCCTAGCACTGCAGGGCCCCATTCTTGGTTGGATTCTTCAGGTGCTACTGTAATCAAAATAATAAATTAACAGGCAACACATTTCCTGTAAAATGGCTTAACTAAATGCATTTTCTAATCTACATGCAACTAACATGTGGAAATCAATGTGGCATAATATTGTTTTGGAAATTACCATAATTTGAAGGTTTCAAAAAAGCATCAACATTTACACTGACAAGGATAAAACACAGTGAAAGTCATAATTAATGGTTACGGTGAGGACATATTTTACATAGTACAAGACTAGCTTTGACTCCATTCTCCTCCAATGGAACTTGATGGAGAAAAAACCTCTTTTCCCCATAAAAATATTGTATATGTAGGTGCTCAAACACTACAGTATTGTAATAGAGGTCATGGAAATAAGATGAGAGATATTTTGAGTTTAATTTCTCTTTTTCACCCGATCTTCAAACAAGTTTTGTGCATTAACTCATAGTGAGACCCTATAACAGAACACAGTAACTCTAACTTGGCAAAAACAACCATTTGTAGTTAGATGATTTCTCTGTGTGTTATAAATTGAACAACAATATTACAACTTCCTGAAAGTTTATATTTCTCAGCTCTTCTCCCCAATAATGAGAAAAAAGGAGGCTAACCGGGGGATGGGAGGCTGCATTTAGACAAAGTTAAAGATTCCTCAAGGAATCTTTTTAGTGAATTCAAGAAGAAAAATGTTTGATGTCACTGACTGGGGCGGGGGGGGGGGGGGAAGAGCAGGAGGGAAGGATAAATGGTGTAACTGCCAATTGAAATTGCATATGCAAGACACTGAAATGGTTGCTGTTTTTTAGAAGGAGTAACGTTATTTATCATTAAAACAAACACTTGTAAGTAGGTTACTTGCTGGTTAATGTACACTGGTGTATGACTTGTTACTCAACCAAGTTACTATAATCTAAAAAGGTAAGAGGCCGGTGTCTTTCAAACTGGCAATTGACTAGGATGACTCTCCTTTCCTCTCAGGTTCTCTCTTATCTAGTGTTCAGAAGGTCAGACATAAAACAGGAGAATACTGGATCAGATGCAAACTATTTTCCAGAAACAGATTTAAATAATTTAAATATATCATAAATAAACTATATGACTCTAGATTCTATAGCTATATGAAATATTAGAAGCTAGAATCATGTTGAAAACAAAACTACCAGACAAAAGGTATCCTGGAAGAAGGTCAAGACTACTTGACTACTCAGGAAGGAAGAGGAGCCACACTGACCCCATCCTGAACATACCAGACAGAGGTTGCCAGGAGAGTATAAACAGAACCAGACTTGTGGGCTGAGAGTTACTGCTGAAAATTGAAAGGGGTAGCTCCAGATGCAACCTGGGAGACCCCTTTGGGGTGACTGATGTGGTAATAGAAGCCCTATATTCAGAGAGATATCATAGGGTCTTATATGGACGTGATGCTACTCATTCAGGTAAGAGCCCCGTAGGAACCTAGTAATTTGAGATTTTTTTATGTCTGAAGTCTAGATTTCCTAGTTTGTTTCATTAGGGATGTTTATTGAATAAAATGGTGTGATTCTCCATTAACCATCACAGTGGCGCAGCGTGTTGTTCGAGAGCGCTGCTGTAGGGGAACTGTGCTACATGCACATGGTACCCAGAGCATTCAAAACAAAGCCAATAATTTAGGTAACATTTTCATCCTACAGTGTCAGCCCCAAGAAGGCCCCGTATCATCTCTTTTTCCTTCACTCCCTTGTGGAAGAAGCTTACTTTAATTCTTCACCCCACCACTCACTTGAGTAAAAATAAAATGTTTCTTGAAGAGAGAAACTATTGTAAATAATAGTCTGAAGGTGAACTGGGGGGGACGATAACTGCTGTAATATAAGAGTTTGATTCAAGTCACATATGGAGAGTTCTGAACTGCAGGGACTGGTTCAGAGATCTACCCACTAAAGCAGCTCCCACAAGCTACTGAGTGACAATACATATCACCGATAAAACACAAAAAGGAAATATTACCTTACCACAGCAAATTTTCATTGACTATTCAATGATCCTGAAGTTACAATACTGTTGACCAGAAACTTCTGAAAACTAACTTTTACAGATTAACCCATTTGTTGTTGCAATATACCCCCACAGGAATAACAAATATCCTATTTCTGAAATGGCTTTTGTCTTTTCATCTCTGGAACCCTATTTTCACATTTTAATATTGAAGTGCAGCTAACGTGACATGTGGGTGATTTTATCCATGGTGCATTTAGTTATTCTGCAGACGTAAAACTGGAAAAATAAAAAAAATTAAAAAAAAACTTTTCAAGATCATAGTAATGGGGAGATCAGTGGGATGCTAATGTCTGTATAGGTGACTAAAATATACATTGTTAAAAGAATACTCCATAGTTGAATTTAATCAAATCAGTTACTAGGGAGTACTCACTCCAAAACCAGATTCAGTGAGTTTACAAGACGTGTTACAAAACCAGCTTGCTTACCGGAGGAAAGTTCAAACCAATGAAGGTATATTGAAGAAATACCTGTAAGATTCCATTTTATAAACACCTACAAGATTTTTGTACATATTAAGTTATGTACGTTTAAAAAACTCTTACCTTGCATCGTTGTTTTTGTGGGTTCTGAAAACAGAGGAATGAGCAAGAGGTAGACGAGGTAGACAAAAGAGAGCCCATTGTAACGGAACACACATGCTGCAATGGAAAAAAGAGAGTATGTTTGTTAATCTGGCCAGTCTATCTGGGAATACTTAAACTTAAAGACAAATTGCATTTACCATGAGTTGCATATTTGACTAATGCATATAGCTACTACACTTCTTCACATAAAAAGATAATTGTATCACGCTCTGTATTTGTTCTATAGAATCACTAAAGGTTCTATTTAAGGAAGAAATATAGTGATTCAAAACATGCCTGCAGTATTATACATTTCATTTTAGAGGAAGGGTGGTCTTGTGGTTGAGGCAGAAGACAGAGTCAGGAGACCTGTGTTCATTTCCCATATGCACCACAAACTTCCTGTTTGACCTTGGATGAGAGTCACTTTGTTATCTGTGTGTCTCATCTTCCTCATCTATAAAATTGGGATAATGCTCTCTCTCAGGAGTACAGCAATACTTAAATCATGAACATCTGAGCTCCTCAGGCACTAAATTCGTAAGTTATTATTATTATTACTACTAAGTAATGAGGAAGATATGCTAAATTCATAAAGTTATACAATGTATCCAGTGAAATTAAAATAATCTTCTCCATTTTCCTCCTCTTCTTTTTGGTTATGCAGAATAGAATGTAACACTCTTTATTATAATAATTTTATTTTATTTTTAACCACTCAAAATTCTGGAACCAAAACATAACAGTTAGTGTTTATATTCTTTAAAAAGCACTCTGCTCATTCCAGAATTCTTCTTAAGACCAAAGGTAAACACCACATGCTAAAACTGAACAAAAGATCCTATAGTGAGAAAAAACTGTGAACCCCTCATGTAAGATCTTCATGCCAGTGATATTTTAAAATCTCATGCTGATAACATAAATACAAGGTGTTTTGCAAAGGAGGCAGTTTGTTAACTTCTTTCAGTGTTTCTTTTTCTTTTTTCATATGTTCAGCGTTACTGTACTTTCACTGAATTGGATACTTTCAGGAGACATTTGTTCAAGAAGCAGTAGCATTAAAGACTATTTGCAACTTCAGAGTTGTATATGCAGACTATGCTGCAAGTCAAGTATATGGACTTCTTTATTAAAAACTCAGCAGGATGTAATCCAACTGCATGGCAGATGTTAAAACATTACAAGACCTACCACATTCAGCTTTTCCTATGAGATAAGCCAAACACTGAGCAGTAAGGAGCAAAAAGAAAAC
The DNA here is from genome assembly GCA_004028625.2 of Cuora amboinensis. Lineage (NCBI taxonomy): Eukaryota > Metazoa > Chordata > Testudines > Geoemydidae > Cuora > Cuora amboinensis. Next base: position 6,154 of record ML202182.1, on the reverse strand, counting down.
ATTCCTATTTATTTACACCACAATCATGGAATGTAAGTAAAATCATCAAATCAATTCCTTCAACTAATTCCAAGATGACTAAATTTTGGAAGAAAGGTATTGGCTTACTCTGTCCATTCTGTTGCAAATTGTTTCCTAAATAAAGTTAGATTTACTAAGCCAACTTCATCCCTGGTGTATCATCATAATCTTGACTAGGGCTATACCAAGAATGAATTTGGCCTACACTCTGCATGTAACCAACATATTTAGATCTAGCCTGTTCTGATCACCATAACTTCGGACCCACTTATAAATGGTACAATAAAGAAAAGTTTTGTTATTAAAGAACCAAAGTTATACAGTAGTTGTAATTTATGATTGCAAAACTGACTAGTGTTTTGTTCAACATCAATTGTTGGGTGACTAATTTCTAAACTGACAGAGATTAGTCTGATTTAAAAACTACATGGGTCTTCTGTATTCTACATCTGCAGAGTTACCTGTGAAGCCTCTGTGACCTCCTCCAGGAGTAGCCTCAACTAGGACTGCTAGCAAGGAACTCTCAAGTTCTGTTTCCAGACTACATTAATTCTGTCTGTTACCATCAATATCTCAATAAAGCCTACATTTTCAAAAAGCATCCACTAATTTTAGGTGTCCAACTTGAGATTTCTAGAGCCTGATTTTTAGAGTTGATTATTACCAACAACTCCAGCTGTACTCAATGGGAGCCAAAAGGGAGTGTACTATTCCTCTGAAAATCAGGATCCAATTGTCTTAAATTTGGAACAATTTAGGTTGCATATCTGCAAAATGGTATAATGCTTAGTCTGTTGTAAGAGCTGATATTTGTAAAGTGCTAGGACAGTGGAAAATCATACAATCTCTTAGGTATAATCAACTGGAATGAGGCGTTAAAGCTGCCTGTTGATCTATAAAAACTGGGCCAAAAATTTCACAAAAAATCTTTTTTCATTAAAATTCCTAGAAAAATAATTAAAATTTTGAAATATTTTAACCAATTAACTACCCTGCAGGTTCTACCACAAAACAAATAACTAATAATTATATACAAATATGTTTGCCAATTTTTTCTAGCATTTAATATTTTAGTGGCTTAATTATGTTTTGCTTTACTGCACCTTGCAACAGATGCTGTATAAAGGCATCTAGTTATTGTCTAACTACCCAATCCAGCAACTCTTAATCACATGAATAGTCCCTGATTTCACTGTATTAGTACATTAATATCCTCCCTCTGAACAGACTATAGAGCAGGGCTGCCTCTTTTTTATGTTTGTACAGTGCCTAGCACTATCAGGTCGGGGCCTCTGGGATCCAATAATAAAAACCCAATAGATTTCACAGCTCAGTCTTATTTAACCAAAGCTTTCACCAATGTGCTGTTGTAAATTACATGGCAGGCAGTGCCTTAAACATTTAGAACCATCATTTAAATCCAAGCCTATTCCAGCAAGTTAATAATATTTTATTTAATGATATTTATTTAATTTCCTGGCAGACCTATGTTAATTTTAACAGTTACCAAAACACTAGAAATAAAACTGTAAGAAACAACTTCATTGCTAAGTCTTAAAAAAAATAATTCAATCCATTAACTGTTTTCATCTCATCTCCATTCATTCAGCACATTTTTACAGAAGAGATTAATGTGCTATAAAAGCAAATCTGTCAGAGCAAAAACCTACGGTCCCACACATTTTTAGTGAAATAAGAGATCATTAAGGAACAACTTTATTTTTAAAATTATTTGTAGAATTTACAGATTCTTACGGTCCAGCCCTGAGAAGCAGCGAGCAGTAGTAGCCACCACTAAAATCAGCAGCAGGCTCAGACAGGGCATGTTTTCACTGCACAGTTAATGCAGGTGTCATTGGCATCCATGTCTGAGTATCCAGATTCATCTAACCCAGGTGTGAGTGTTCCCACAGCAAAGCTCTACCTGTGTTACTGCATCCTTTCTAGGTATGTCTACACTGCAGCTGGGAGTAGGATGACCAGATGTCCCGATTTTATAGGGACAATCCCGATATTTGAGGGTTTTTCTTATATAGGCTCCTAATTACCCCCCACCCTGTCCTGATTTCTCACACTTGCTATCTGGTCAGCCTAGCTGGGAGCAAGCTTCCCATCCCAGGCAGACAGACATGCTAACGAGGCTTGAGCTAGTGTTCTAAAAATAGTAGTGTGGATGCTGTGGCTCAGAATCTCAAGTCCATCCAAGCCAAGCTCCAGACTGATCCATAATGTCCTCACTACTATTTGGAGTGCGCTAGCACCAGGCTCACTCCCAGCAGCAGTATATACATGCTCCCCCGTTTCTGCATATGCCCATGTGTCTCTGGGGCATGGTTCTGAGATGCTCTAAGATTCTCTCCTTGTCTAGCCAATAGTAATTGCAGAGCGGGCACTGGAGGACTATCAGCACTCAAAAAACGTAGCCTGCATTCTCACAGCTCAAGTTACATCAGAAATCGGGCTCTAATCCATTCCCCCAGGGTAAATCAGCCTAGACTAAAAGCACCTACCAACCTGGGTCAGAGGTTTTTCTGCATGGATGGTAGGGAGCTTGGGTTAAAACCTGAGCAAGAACCCATGTTAATTGTGCAGTGAAGAAATACCCATAGTAACAAAGGACACCCTGTGATGCACTGAATGTAATTAAACCCATCCTATACATTCCAAGTTAGCAGTTATAAGCTCTGATCCTGCAAAGAAATTCATGTAAGCAGAGAAGCCAACACAAGAATAAGGCTGCACGCACAAATACCTTTGCAGATCAGACCCATAACAGTCAGCATTTTCCCTATATATACACACCTGTTTGCTTTAAAAAAAAAAAAAAAAAAAAACCCCCAACGACAACAACAAACCAAGACTATTTATACTGATATGCTCCTATTATTGGATGTAAAAATCAAGCAAATAAAAATATCCTTACTAATCTATATATTTTTATACAATACATGGAACAACCATGAAAAGAATTATAATGTATGTGGTAACAGGAAAGCACCCCCTACGCCAAAAGGGGTAGATTTTCTCATTAAAAGATAACCAACACCTCTGTATAGTTTAAAGTGTGTATTACATGTAGACATCTGCACTTAGATAATACTTTAGGGCCCCTCCCTGTCAAGTCTAAGGTGGATACACATAGCATGCAAGTATAAGCAAAAAAGACTAATTTAAATTATATCATCTCTCAATGTTTTGATTTATCTGTATTTTTAACCATATTCCTCACCACAGAATCTAAATGCCATTAATGAAAAATATCTAGAAATGTGTTGGTTTTTTTCCCTCAGCATTTGCACTGTTAGGGATACTATGATGGCAATGATATAAATTTTTAAAAAGCAAAAATGCAAATACTAAGGTTCTGCATATTCAAACTTTATTCTATTACAAGTGAACTCAGCTCCAGTAATACATATCTCAGCTAAGTATTATCTTGATTATTCACATGGAATGAGTGCTATATATCCTATAACCAGACTCCTCTACTGCCCTTCTGTTTCAAACACTTTTCTTTTTAGACCCATGGATGAGAAATGCTGTGCCTGATACCAGGAGCAGCAAAGAGACACTTATTTTAAGCAAATTAGTTACTGACAGTTTCACACACCTTTATCCCAGAGTGATAAGAAGCAACCCACTGTTAGAACATAATACGCAGCTGCATAACATTTCCACAGCAGACTGCTAATATGCAAATTATTTTCAATAAAAAATGACGGATGTAGAATATTTCAGTTTTAGGGTATCAGATTATTTGTTCAAATGGCAGAAAAATTACACTTGCAAATAACTGATCCCTTTCTCACAACTAACTGACCACTGCTGTTTACATAGTGAAAGAATGATACATATTCTGTCCTCAGCCCATTTGGCATCAGCTGAGTTTTATGGAAGTAACAGTGTAGAATTTGGCCAAAAAGTCTAAAATGTGCAGTATAGAAATACCTTTTAAAATAGTGTTACCACAGGTTGTCAAAAAGTTAACACAACATGATTATATAGATAATACGGGATTAGGGGCTAATTCCAGTGTTAGAACATAGCATAAAATACAAGTTTTCAATATTCCTAAATCACTATCGCAAATATTTATTGTCAAACCCTGAAGTACTCTAATAAAGCAAGCAAAAACCAAGAGTCATATTAGGCTGAATAATACTTTTAGAATACGAATGGGACATGTAATTTTTGCTTAGTCAAACTATCAGATTCTGGCTATTGTTTAGGAACAATTCTCTAGATATCTTCCTACAGGCATTAGCCATTACAGCATCTTTTTTTTGTCAAATTAAAGAGACATATTAATATTATGCTTGGGATCCTACAGATTAAAACTTTTCATTGTATTTCAACATCATTTTAGTACAATTCATTTTTAGAGGTTAAAAGTTGAACTTTTTAGAAAGTAATCAGACAGGGAAATAATAAAAAATAAAGACTACTGAAAATGGCATATGTATTTTGATGTGTGATTTAGCAAAGACATTTTAAAACATTAAAAGCTGTTATTTAATCTTGTTTAAACCAATGTATTTCTAAATAGCATGCTTCTCCAAAAAATGGATCCTTCTTTATTTTGGTTTATTAGCTTGTTGTGCTTTCTTGTTTCATATTTAAAATAAATATTAATTATGTATATTGCAGTAGTGCCAAGAGGTCCTAATCAGAGATCAGAGCCCCCTTGTGCCAGATGCTGTACACAGACAAAATGAAAAGACCTGTCTGTAAGTAAATTACAGTTTGCCAGGGGAGCATGAAGACACATTAGTTCTAGAAAATGGAGGAAGTTCAAATGATTGCTATTTGCTACCATATCCCATTAACAGATAATTTTATTTTTAAGCTAAGCACTAATTGCCACTAGCAATGTTTCCTTACAGACAGTTCTAAATCAACATTTAACTTCAGGTTTGTCTAGACTTAACACACTACAGTGGCACAACTGATGGAGAGGTTATCCCATCAGCATAGGTAATCCACCTCCCTGAGAGGCAGTAGCTAGGTGGATGGAAGAACTTCCATTGAACTATCACTGTCTACACCAGGGATTAGGTCACATTAACAAAGCCACTCAGGGGTTGTGGATTTTTCACACTCCTGATTGACATAGTAAAACCAACCTAATTTTCTAGTGTAGACCAAGCCTTAATAGCTAGACAGATGAGTGCATTACACAGTATCAGTCTGAAGGGACATCCTATACATAATCCATCCTAAATCAAACAGGGAAGCCAGCAAAATTGTATATCCATATCCTTTAGTCATCATTTAACTTTTAATGTTCAATACAATTCTGCAAACAACTATATGGTAGCTGTACTATGGAAATGTTCTTGAATTTAAAAGGTTTTCTGTTGCTCCTTTGCATGACCCTCTGGATACCAGGGCCGGCTCCGGACCCCAGTGCGCCAAGCACGCGCTTGGGGCGGCGTGCCGTGAGAGGGCAGCAGGCGGCTCCGGTGGACCTCCTGCAGACATGCCTGTG